>JAYGXS010001229.1:0-15154 GCA_036362985.1 Ligula intestinalis
TAACTAAAATAGAGTAGACGTATGCTTTATTTTGCTTATGTCTCAAAAATTCCAGTTTGGGACCGCATAGCTGGAATCCGGTCACGAGTACTTTGGTTATAGTGTATTTAACAGTATGTGGGTTTTCGGATGCTCAAAATTTCCTTCGAAGTCTAATAGCTTCACATTTACAGACACCCAGTTTGTGCTTGTATTCCTGCAAGTTTTTCCTTCTTAGGGCACAGGTAGTTTGAAGGGATGCACCGGAGATAAGTCGCAGGAGCAAATTGAAAAAAATTTCACACAAAGGACGCAATTCCAGCCACGCATTATACGGAAAGTTTATATCAAGCATCCACCAAACTGCCTATATCGCAAAAGATAAAAATTGAGTTTATTTTGTTGGAAATTATTGGCAGTACACCTTTATATCTTACTATTTCATAGGCTCATCTCTACACCTTTTCAGTTAGGTAGTATTCGTGCGGCGTTTAAGGCCTCTATGTCTGGATAGCATATTCAAGATGTTGCCTTACCGAAGACGTTTGGGCAAACTTTTTTACCACCAACTGGAAATACCCGCTTAGTGGTTTGCAGTATTGAATTTCTGGCTGCATCAGGTATAAAAAACTGTGTAGAGGGCTTGAGGGCGTTTGTGTATCTGCCTCTGGGGGCATTTCTTTAAGAGTATATGGGCACATGTCAGGGAATTGAAACGCAGCACGGTGTATGAATTACGAGCAATCTGTGGGACAACTCGTCAGTTTGACGAAGGTATTCTTCCCATTTCGTTTTGTCAGCAGTAGTGTGAGAAATTTCCGATTTTATATCATCCAGAAACCAGTACACAATCATTAATTAACTGTCCTCTGGGGTTTTTCGATCACATTTAAAATTCAGCGTTCGTCCAGTCGGTGATAATCTCAAGCAAACACATTTTAAAGATACCCAGGCTGTTGAATATACGGTCATTTCGGTTGTCATGCGAGCGACTTTAAATTCTTCAGGTGCACCTATGACCTTTAGAGTAAACAAAAAGTAAACAACTTCGGAACCTGTTTACGCGACGTAAGATAAGCGGAAAATATAATTGTGGACTCGTAACGGAAAATTCTGCAGTTTACAATTATATTTCATAACTTATATCGTGCCTGAGGTTATCTCCTCAGTTAACTGCTTGCCAAAAATCCTTTTATCTTGCATCTGCATAACCCAACATATCTCAAGTAAACCTAATTATTCCTTATTTATATTCATTTTATGTTGCTCGCTGAAGGAGTGACCAAAGAAAATCAACAGATTATTTATACGAAAGAATATTCTTGTGGAAATTGAACCGTGCAAATATTGAAGTGCCATGCGATTCAGCTCATTTATACCCACCCGATTCCTTGTCAGTTTATCGCAATTAGTGTTATTCGTATCGATGGCTATTGATAGGGTTCGTCATATTTTTTGCTAACGTATTTAAGGAGTACTTTGTAACAACTAATCTAGGACCTTACTTTAAAAGAAAGGATTATGAGGAACTGCGCTACACGTAAGAAATTATTTCATAACAATTTTTTAGATTTACCATCATGCTATCCGTTTCAATTGGGCTCTTGGCACTTGAAATCATTAGTTTTATTTGTGGTGTTACCATGTTTATGAAGACGGTTAATTTCTTTTGTACGTCTCGATTTAGTTTATTCTTTTAGCTATTATTGCTCACTTCAGCGGCACCGTGTCCACCGTATTATTCATAGTGAGGAAGTGGACAATTTTCCGTCTGTACTTTATTTCTGCCGGCACAATCATTTTCCCTTTCTTTGTAGAATTATATATTTTTATCACATCTATTTGTCTCAGACAGAGTTTGTAAATGTTTATCGAACATGGTTTATCAGATCGCCTTCTATCACATGTTACTTGTCCATTTTCTACAAAATAAATGCCTAAGCGGTGACTTCTTAAATACGTTGTGCAAAATAGTTACACTTAAAGATAAATTATGAGGAGATACGTTAAAAATGGCATATTAATAGCGAAGAGACTCGCAGCATTACAGGTATTGTGGGCCCCAAATACTTACTGAAACAAAAGAGTTGCATCCCCGGTGGTGCAACACACTATGTATAAACGGCAAAGGTTTGTTTTCTTATTAAGCAATCCTTAAATCAAACGTCAGTTATGCCTGAGAACTGGTTGTACTATCCCCTGCGATCTTGTCTAAATGAAATTTACCAAAACATTGCATTGCTGTATTTTATTTTCCTTCAATGGAATTACGAGGACCATCCAATACTTTGAAATAAAACAGTGTAAAACGGATCGAGACACGACTTAAAAATTAGGCGGTGGCTGAGGCTGATGACCGGCCGTCGCTATCTGGGCATAGTGGAATATTGCATTCTAAAGCATAGTACATAGGCATAGATTCTATCTAAGATCTATACTGCTACGCAAGTATTTCCTCGTTAACTTTACAGCCAAAAAATAGAACGCAACCCAGTAGCAAATGTAGTGCACACCACATATCATCCTTTCATAAGTAGTTGCTAGGACTAAATGGCGCACCACTAGCTATCGCACTATTAATAATCTAGACACTGATAGGCAATTTAAAGAACTCAAATTGCCGCCCGTACATCTACGATAAGGAAGAAGCATAAAAGCCCCTGGTTTCAGTCATAAATTGTGTCCTGTTTGAAATGCATGAAAGTGGACCAAATTGGCTGGCGATAACTCCTTAGGTTGCTCAAAAGTAGGGCCCACCAGTGGTCAAGGACAGCTAGTTTACACAGTCCTGTGGGTATTTAAAGACTCATTCTCTGTACTAGCACCGAATAAGGGTTTTCTAGCATCTTTACTACTAAATAGCCTCAATGCCACCTGAGACGGAAGGCAGTGTCTTATCGATATGACAGTCCAGATTACTATGGCGAGGAAACGGACTTGAGTTACTATCCGAAACGTCACTTTCGGTGATTGCATCTTCTTCTGAATGCCTTTCTCAAACTCAATTTTCTGCTTCTATCGGCTTTGACTGTTTCACTCTTCTGGTCTAGAGCATTAATCAGCAGACTTTCAGTTAATGGACAGTGTTTGTTTTCGACGCTCAAAGCTCAAACCATGAACATTTTGCTAACAAGGCAGCACATTATCCGCTATATAGTTTATTTTAAAGCAACCTATTTGGCTAAGATACATGTTATCATTTGATGAGTGCCTCATATCACACTTTTCTCCTCTGTTCTAAATACCCCTCGTGCGGTTTTCAATTAGCATCTTGCTACGTGATATGGCAATTTTAAAAGGCCCGAATAACGGCTTTACCCTAGGGCGCCAATTAATGTACAGAAACTGCTGGAATAAGCGAACTGAAAACATTTACTTTTGTGACTATCTGGTTGGGCGAGTGGGTTAGGAAAAAATTCATTGGGGGCTGTACAGATTCTGGGTTAGTCAAGAGTAGCAGAATGACAAAAGCTATGTTCGTTTTTGCACAGACTGGATCATAAATTTAACATGCTCGCGGTCCGTTCCGAATTGGAAATAGTGGGGTGCCAGCTCGAGTAGCCATTCCGACTTGATTGCACTCACGCCAGACACGCATGTTGCCGTTTGAAAGTCAGGCATTGCAGCACTAGTCGGTCCACGAATATCAGAGGCATTAGGATCGAGGGCGGCAGAGAGGTAGACGCGAGTAAAGAGGATCCAGGCAGGCCAGCGAGCGTTGGCTGCGTAAAGCACGCAGTTGGGATGCAACCGGAGGGCGTGGTCACCACGGACAGTCAGGTAGTGCGTCCGACAGGGAGATAGGATTGCCACCTGTAAGGCATAAAGGAACAATAAAGCTGACGACGGCTTATATACCAGAAATAGTCCTCCCATTCACCCTTCTCTACATCAGCAGTCTCCTGCCTATACTCGTAGTTAATGTGCGAATGCCTTCGGGATTTTTGATCAAAGCCAAACGCACAACGGGACAAGCATGACTCGACGAATGCAATTCACTTCAAATCCGCAATGATAGACGCCTTTGTTACAACGAGTCAATAGGCATAACAGCCAAACAGAAATCACCCAACGGGCTGACAACAGCAATGTGGGTGTTAACCAAGTAGGTGTTTTCTGGCGATGAATAGGATGTTTCCACACGGTGTTTCTTGACTGAGGCAAGAGACAGCAAAAGGAAAGAAGCTTAGGAGTTGTGATGTGTATGCGTGGAGCCATTTGTAAACACCAATCGTTCAGTAGTTATATGACAGTGGTTACATCCGCAGCATAGGGCCAGTGAATAGAAGGGAAGACAGACAATGAATGGGATTTCGTCCAGACCCTGAGGTCGATTAGCTGAGAGGTTATAAAATGGACAAACAAAGGACACCATTCTGAACATCGTATTTGATCAATTTAACATGAAATTCCAGCAGTCATGCAGACACTACTAAATGGCACCTCAATAGACAAGCGAGCCAAGAAAAGGACATGTGTGAAAGAGCTTTAGTTTGTGTTAGAGTACCCGAAGAATTAACTATCAAAGAAGTAGCATTTTCGTATGAAGACTTCGTATCAGTTAAGTGTTTTGATGCATTCAAATGGCATTCAGCAAAAGCTTAACTATTCAAACTTCCACTTACGCAATGCTAGTAAATTAATAACAAACAGAGAACGAAGACTGAAATGTTTGCTTTTTTAATCTTCCAAAAGAATGCACTTTATTTAACCGAACCGACCTCTGTTTGCTAATCAGTCACTAATAAACATGTCTAGTATTTGAACTACTGCGTAAGTACTGGGTGCTTCGGGTGAAAACGGAAGATATGAGGGTTAGTGATGACAGTGACGCTGGCGCGACGGTAGAAAGTTAGACTAAACATAAAAATGAGGTCCAAGAGCGAGGAAGGAGTGAAGTGGATGAAATCCTCGATACCTTGGGCGACATTCCTTATATGAGTCCCTATCAAGAACTATCGAAAGGGCCTGGTTAGAGGCAAAAAATTGAAATGCATGTTTATAAAGTAAACATTTGGTAGAAGGGGCGAGGTGGTGCGAGGTACAGGAGGAGGTCAGGGAAGACACATTCATAATGTCTAACCTGAGTATAGTAGCCACGAAGCAGGGCCCGAATCACGGGTTCCGCATTTCCGGCTGGTTCTGCCGCCACCCATGGCAGCTTCTGTCGCTTGAAGATATTGGCAATCTTGTCACGAATATAGAGGGCCCGCGACAGACCTCGGCCATTAAGGCCCACCTCTTTGCACCAACGTTTGAGATTCTCCTCGCCACCACCGGCGGTGCGTTTGGCAGCTTCTCGTTCGAAGGCAGTCAGCGCGTTCAGCTCAGTGATGTGGTCACCCTGGAGGCAACCGAACAGGCGACGCCTGCTCTTATCGGCTGTTTTCTTGTAGGCCGCCCTCGAAACGAACACGTTTTGCAGCTAGAAATATTGATTGCGAGGTACGTTAGGGTTAGTACACGAACACCGCTAATATACCAGAAAGTTGCAAAGAAAAAATAAAAGACGGAAGAATGCCTTGACAGATAGGAAAAGCGGGCCTTCAGAGTTACTGCTTGCTTGTCGAAGGTTAATAAATCAGGTATGAAGTCGAGTTTGTTACCCACAGAGAGGAAATGCACGCGGTAGATTGAATTAATTGAACTGAATTTAATTGGGCGCGAAGGCCCAGGATCAGTAACACACTGGGAGCTCTGAGGGATGTGCTACTGTTGGTGCCCTATTCTGTCATAAGAGGGGACGCTGGAATTGTGGTGAGTAGAGTATAAACATTATCCTAGTTCCGGCATCTCCATTTCGATTAATATCCTCGATCAGGAGACAGAAGTATTACAAATAATTCAGGCACTGTCCAGAAAATAGCATCCTTGGGCAACTTTACACATACTGGTGCTGTGATGAGATACATCCTGCCACCTATACCGGTGACGGTGATGAAAAAAGATTGAACTAAAACAAGTTTATGGTTTCATTTCGGGTATCTCTAAATAATTTATATTGCGAGCGCTACTATTAGAGCAGGCATTAATAACACCTCTATCAATACTGTTACTATAACTATTGCCACTTGCCACTATTTCTACCGTCGAAAGCAGCGGCATCCACCCAGGGCCACGCAGATTGCACGCGAAAGCTGTGACTTGCGCGTGGATTAGTTTACACTGAAGCGGAAGCACGAAGCGCCCAACCTGCGTCAACGCATACATCCTATGTAAGCAAACATTAAGAAAACCGGAGTTGAGGTCGAATGCAGTGGCGGACAAGAGCAAACAGTCTGTTAGCGCATGCTACATACAACCTAGGCCCCACTACATGACGATGGCTCGGAGCTCGCATATGTGGAAGTACCAGAGGCCGAATTTGGAGGAGACATTTCAGCCTGATTCTCAGTCCTGAGAAATACCGAGTTACCTTGTCAGTTGGCAGACTTTTAAGCAACCAGCCTTAGTGTGTTTTTATAGATTGTATTGTGCAGTGGTAGCCTTAAGACTGTTCGATTTGTGTATTGGGAAACCGGACTGATTTGAAGTGAAGATGGAGCCCCAATGTCGGTTTCACTCTCTACTCTCTGCTCCACACTAGTGGCCTGTCTGAGTTTCTCAACCAACCGGGAATGGAATTAGGTGCATTGGTCGGATGCAGTGTTGAGAGTTATGTCTAAGGTGCGTCACACTACTGCTGTCAGGACTACAACTACTACTATTGCCACCAAAAATAATGACCATAAAATGCCTTACCTGCATAAGGGCCACGATAGAGGCCAGCTCTATGGTGCAACCTTCTTCTACAGCGCCAAGGAGGGCAGCCGCGGCACAGGGATCGCTGATGCCGCAAGCAGAACAGAGGCCCGCCAGTTGACTGCCTCGCGGCACGGTGAGCCGCCCGGTGTCCAGTTCCAGCGCACCCAAAATGACTAGACGTTCGGCGGCCTGACCCAGATTGCGGATGGGTGGTTTGGGCGGCAACCAGTCGAAGGAGGCCAGTTTGTCCACGCCGAGGGACTTCAGACGCAGCAGGGCAGCCGAGAGATCGGAGCGTTGGCTCTCTGGCGCGGTGAAACGTGGTAGGAGGTTCTCGTAGGCCTCCTCTGTGTAGAGTCGGTAGACCTATAGAGTAAGGCAGGCAAAGGCAATGAAGCGATCTGCTGCGTGGGTAACAAGGCGAGATGTTCTTGGTTTGTAACCGTTGCTCTATACATTTTCCAGTCAGAAGAGACGTGTTGCAAAAAACGACGTACGCGGCGCTTTAGGTCTTCGCTGGGTTGTGCAGTAGCCCGGTGAAACGGTCGACAGCCCCAAACCTTGGCTTGGCGGCCTAGGCTTCAGAAAGACATAGGGATGCTTGAAGGTGTCCAACGGCGTGCTAATAAGGCGTTCCCCGAAATTGAACAGTTGATATACGAGCAGCGCTTGACTGCCCTAAACCTCTTTCTGCTCTATTATAGACAAGATAGAGGTGATCTTATAGCAACGTTTCAATTACTAAAGGGGACTGGTCTGGATGTCAAGTGGGAAGATCTCTTTCAAACAGTCCCAAAAAGGAACCTCAGAAGACACGATTGCCAGTTGAAGAAAGAACTGAGCTGCAAAAATCAACGTTCCGCCTGCTTCCCTCAAAGAGTCGTCGGACAGTGAAACCGTTTGCCTTACTGGTGAGGTCGCGTTTCCTATCGGGAACGCGACTGGAGGCCGTCTTAACTGCAAATACATGACTACATGACGTTAAATAAAAACTAAAGGAGATAACGCGTCTTGCACATCTATTGCAAAAATCCAGCATTTTCAGTCTGTCGTGGGCGCCAGGCCCCATCCACTAAAAAAATCGTTTGGAGGGATATCTATTTTTTCCATTTGATCCAGCAGGACTCAGGTAAACGACCGAAACTCCAGTAGCGGTGATGTTAGTCGGATCCAAGTTTAATCTTCGTAGAGTAGTTGACGATCATAATTTGTACAAAGAAATCACTACAGCTTGCTGGGTGCGGTTGAACGTACCGCATTACAAAGGCTTATGAATTTAGAGTTGGTATATTTTAGCGTACCCGAATACTATAAATACCCTCTTTGCAGCAAAGACGCCAACAATGCCGTCAATTGTTAGGCCACTGACAATTTAGTAGTTTGCGTAGTTTGATATTTAACGTACGTGAATAGCATTTAGTCTGTTGGCAAAATTTAGCAATTAGTTTGCATCCTGTGATTGGATTCCTTTCTTTACATTTTCTCCCATTACATGAGTTCACTTCAGCAGTACGCGGTAGCATTTCTAGGGAAGTGTCATCTGCCAGGCGATAGTCAACATAGTGGGTAACTTCCAGCTATTTTAATATTAGTGTACCTTCGTATGCTGAAAATTAACATAAGTTGCAGTAAACACATTAGTATTCGCAAGATCGAAACCCTAGTTTCAAGTGGCAGACTGATCCTCAACAGCAGACTTGCTAAAGACATGCTGGAAGGGTGAGTTGCGCGAAGTCTGCCAGTCTACAGCAAAATGAGCCCCATGTTTGAGGGCCCACAAGGTGGCAATAACACATACTATAGGACAGTCGAGGCGAAAATTCTCCGTTTAACAGACAAGGGGAACAGTTCGGACATCAGATCCCATATAAATATTGAAGAAAAAATTACCTCTCCCATGCGGACGCGTCCGGCCCTTCCGGCCCGTTGATTGGCCGAGGCTTTGGAGACGGGTACGACAACAAGGGCTTCGAGGCCGATATTGGCATTGTATGAGCGCAGACGGGCATAGCCGCAGTCCACTACGTAGGCAATACCCGGCAGAGTCACTGAGGCTTCGGCCACGTTAGTGGCCACCACGACCTTGCGACAGGCACGGGTTGGTCGGTCAAATACGCGTAACTGCTCGTGTTGCGGCAATCCGCCGTACAGGGGAACGACTCGCAGTGGCGGATAGCGTGGCGAGTTTGCACCGGGTTTGCTGGGGTGTGCGCGCAGGAACTGGTCCTTTCGCGAGCGGTACTCGTCGACTATGTCGCGCACCAGTGTGGTTACCTCATCCTGACCTACAAAATTGGTAGACAATAGACGAGAAAAATAGACAAGGTTCTCCGTAGCGGCAAGTGGGGATTGAGGAAGAATACACACGGAAAAAAGCTTTTAGAATCTTCGATAAAAAAATATGATAGACTCCTTTAGCGCACAGTGATAGCGGACGGCCGGGGCCGTCAACTGCATGCCAGTTGAAGGGGAAGGACAAATCAATAAATTGGCTAAACCAGTCAAGGACAACGTACGCTATCAATCACTCGTAAGTGTTTGAATTAAGATAAGTTTTGAATAGTGACAGATGAGTGGTAGGAGCGAAAACCCTGTGCGGTGTCCATTCGCAGGACAGACTGACTTGGTAAATAGGCGTTTAATAACGCCGACTTAACTAATGTAAGTTAGGCTTTTACGCATAAATTACTGTCGGCAAAAACGCAAAAGTTCAGTAGGAATCATACTTGTCAAGAAAACGAGAATATCTGCCCCAAGCGGGCGATCTTCATGAAGCTTGAAGACAGTCGTCTTGGATTCCTGGACGTAGCAAGGTGTTGGATCCTGAAGATAATAGATGTTTACTGGGTACTGGCGGCCCTCAACATGAAGATGGGCGACAGGATTCAGGGTACTGTTTATTTTATCGTGCCCTTCCTCCTTCTCTTTTATATGTAGGTCTTGAAAGTAGTCGATGAATCTGGAAGACGGAAAAAGCAAAATAGTATGTTAAGGGTCAAATGAAATGGGCAAATATCTTGATGACATGAGTTGGTACCGTCAAACGCACGTTTGAGCCTCGAGAGTTGCAGAGGAGACAATAACCCGTAAATCGTTGGGCCGTTTTCGTAGCACCTTCTTAACCAAACCCATCAGTAAATCCACCTGGATAGATCGCTCGTGCACCTCATCCAGCATGATAATGCGGTAGCGACGGAGGAGAGGATCACGCGCCATTTCCTGAATCAGCATGCCATCTGTCATGTAGATAATCGAAGTCTTGCCAGGTTTGAAGCAATCCTGTAATTAAAACGAGAATTGGAAAAACATATTAGCAGTTTATAGCAATAACGAACCAACTGTAGGGCCCATCTGTGACTAGTCATCAGGCATACACTTAGATGTGGATATTCCCAAGAATTTAAAGGACACTGGAGCGCATCCGGCATGTTTGACAACTTATAAAAATGCCGGAATAGCAATTTTATTCATAAAACCCTCAACACCGGAGGGCAGTCCGTGTATAGTTTATTGGTTGACCTACAAATCGTTAATTGCCGAGCTGTAGAAGAACAGTGTGTGACCACAACGGCAAACTAATAATGTACGACCTTCAAGACGCAAAATAAAAACTGCAAGTATTACTTTGTTGAATAGAAATCACGACACTCCTAAGTAAATCTAAATGTTTTAACAAGCAAAAATTCGTGTTCCATGGGTAGATATATCTTCAGACACAAGGGAGCTCATAATTTGGCAAGGAAATAAAGGAAACAATTGCAATTATTCCACAAGAGTATTTGCCGTTTCGTCTAGAATTAATGAAAAATACTGAAAAGAGGCAAAACCTGACGCTTGACGAATTATAAGAAGTTTTATATGAGTTGGGCGGCGAGTATTAGAAAAATAACACTCTTATAACGTACAAATGGAATATCCTTAGCCTCTTGAACACCAGAGTATCTGTCGGTCGAGCTCGAGTACGAAAATACGACCACAGAATACAAAAAAATCAGCCAAGGTGATATAGAAGCAATTTTGGTGAATCCATCCACAGGTAAGAGTGAAAAACAGCTGAGCGAGAGTAGTGCATGAGGGTATAATTTTTGTAAGCATCGACTCTAATTAGCGAACTACAGGACTTTGTTCAAAGTCCGGGGATGAAGTCCAGTAGAAGGTCATGGCCTCGTCAGATTTGCGTACAGAATTCAGTGAGGGTTCCGCAGAAGTCTAAATATTTCAGTCGTTTTGGTATGAAACCTTAATTAACTAATGTAGACCACCTAGCGGACTCATATCAAGGAACACAAACTGGTTAATCATTGACATAAACAGTTGTCGGTTGTTTTTCCGCACGCCACTTAAGGTGAAGACTGCTTCAAATGAGACAATAGTCAAATGAGCGTGAGCGTTTAATGATATTGGACATTTTTATGCATAGTAAACTGAAAACTCATTATGAAGGTCTGTGTGCACGATCCACAGTCCCTTCGCATTCATCACAACCTAGAATCTTACTAGTCCACCAACCTCTCCACTCTTGGTGAAACCAATCGTAAATATGGTCCTCGGATCTACTAGTGTGTTCACTAAAAAGCAGGATTAATCTTGAAGACAGGATAAAGGCACATTTCGAAGGGTTTTGGAAGCACAGTTTCTCTCGGAGCCAAAATATCGCAGGTTTTGCGGGGTTTTGTAAAGGTACTTTGAATTCATGGAATAATATATATGAGGCAAAGATTATTGGAAAATAAGCAGACGCTAGTCGGAAAAAACTAAGGCAAAGAACAGCATGTCTGTACGCATGGATAAAAAATTCCTTTGTTTAATTCATATCAAAAAATTTTTTCTTAGTATAGATAGTACTGAAGTTTCTACGTCACATTTGATTTCGGCTAGCAGCTGAGTATTAACTGTGGTGTCGGGTAGTATACATCAATCACATTCTAGGACGTGGTGATGAGGAGCGAGAAAAGGGGTAGATTAAGCATAAAACGAGACAAGACAATGCTGACCTCGAAGCGGATCAGGTACCCGACTTCCTGTCCCAAGCGCCAATTTTTCTCCTCGGCAACACGTGCAGCCAAAGTGAGCGCAGCCACACGACGAGGCTGAGTGATCGCAATGTAGGGGCCATCAGAGTGCCGGTCAGCCAACCAACCAGCCTCGTAGACGTACTGTGGAAGTTGGGTGGACTTTCCGCTGCCCGTTTCCCCGGTCACTACTACAACTCTATAAGGGAAATTTTTTCAGTAAATTTAGGCGAGTGGCCATATCTTTTAAAGTAATCAGTAACATTGCCTCCGACCTTGCACAATTCTTTAAATACGCCCGTCAAGCCGAAGTCCAAAAGCCAGTAGGGTAAGAGGGGCCAGAGGAAAGTTTAGAGACGACGGAAAGGTTATAACAATGAGAATAGTCACCAAAGTTAGATTCTGTCTGCATAAGCATCTATTAAGCATAGTTTCCATTCTTTCCAGTTAATGAGGTAATTTCAGTAATCTAGCTAATCAGTCGATCTAGCAGCATGCCATGGCGTACTTATCATTTGGCAACATTTTTCTCAATCTAAGATTCATCGGGACAAGTTGTGGGCATACACAATGTACCAATGAGCGTGCGAGTCTTACGGAAGTTACTTATTTAGTTGAATGCTAAAGAATAGGGTTTACTGAACAATATGCATCGAAGTATTTGTATCGCACACTCGGTCAAGCCAATTCGGTCTTTAAGTATCAAAAATACCTGTGGATATTTAAGTTATATTGACTTCAGTTGCCCTTCCCCAAAATATAAATTGGTCTGAAATATGAACTGTAATCCTGCAGTTATTAAGCTAGTACTTCTTACAGTTTTATGAAACCTACCCTAGACGGTCTTTACGGTGACTGTCTTTACGGTATTACTGATAATATTTCCTAAAGCAACGATAGCGGACAAAGTTTGACTAAAGAAAGTTGAAGAACTACTTCAGGAACTACTCAAAGGATCCTGCCAACCCAGGTTTTGGTAGACCTCCAAACATCCTGCTAATGTCCAAGACTAGTTTGGCGGGGCAAATTTTCCAAAACGGCCTGCCTCGTAATGCCAATACGCCAACATCTCTCTGTTGACGCCAAGCCCTGTTGACCTACAGAATGTCATGGGTCGAGTGAGTGAGGTCACCAGACTGGTCAGTTTATTGGTAAAACCTGCAATGATCAGCGTGTTTCGGGCTGTACCCTTGACCAGGGGAAGACCCCTGATTATTCGTTGATTTAATGGATTCACACATCACCTGAAACACTTTTTTATCAAGCGGATGGGGGACAGCAACATTGACCCAACCTATGCTACCTATGGGGTTTTGGTTTTGTCCAGTCAATCCCTCCGCGATTGTGAGTGACAGGCTGTAAGTGTATAACATGAGCAGAATTGAGAGTTTTTGGCAAATAGTGCCTGCGAATAAGTAAAGTATTCCGGCCTTGCCTTGAATCAAACAGCCCGTATTCAATAAGACACAGCCATATCACAAGTTATACAAGAGCACATTCTTCGCCGAAAGCAGCATGGGTAGAAGGCCCTTGCAGCATATTCGACATTGCTGCTTAGCTGCAGAGGAGGAAAAGGGTAGCCCGAAATCTGGTTGAAGACAGTCCGTCAAGACATGCTGATGAATATTGGGCCCTTAGCATTTGACCGTTTCTTTTTTTAAAGAACGGGTCAAACTCAGTACATCAACGGCCGATAAACATTGCGCACGCAAAACACTACCTGTAGCATTATCTAGATGTCTAAGGTCATGCAAATACACGTACAAATAGAAGAGTACGGCCACCGTGGTCATTTAGGATAGGCCAATATAGTCTGCCAAATGTAGGCTCGGTCTTCATGTCTGTCGTGACGGCCTCAAGGAAACGCATTCCGGATAATTAAGGTTTTCCAATAGCGGTGACAAGGATGCATTTCCGTTGTCATTATATTTCTGCAACAAAAAGTAAGGTCTGGTCTCAAATAGGGTAGAAACTATGTGCATTTAGGCAAATGCTAAGGGAGTTTCCATTATGAGAAGTTCGGACAAAAATGCCGCACTAACATCTATTTATCAAAAACCCCTATGGCAGGCTTTTCAACAGTTTAATTTCGACGCACTGAGGTACTTAGGGTTTATTATTCAAAACAAGAACAACACTGAATATTCACCTGCATGTTTCAAGTAAATACAAGAACTGTGTGCGCCAACGAAAAGTCGGTAAGTTTTCTCGGTGACGGTCGAAATCGTATCCAGCTGACAAGGCAGTTACATCAACGGCATCGGGGATTTCGTCCACCTCTTCGGTATATGCGAGATTTTCTTCTCCAGGTTTAAGGAACTTAGGACGTTTTGGTGGTAAAGCCATTGCAAGGTTAGCGTGTACACAGAAAGTGAAGATCTGTTTAAGTGTGTATGAATGATTACAGTACGATGTAAAGTTTAAGGGGTTAAGGAGGACGATGCACCTACAATATATGAACTGCTACACTAGCATTACTGATAAGGGACACTCCATAGACCAAGAATTGGCAGCACAACCTAAAAACCTAACCTAAGCTAAACAATCGGCGTCGGTATATTGCACATAACTAAAAAGTTTGAGACTTGCGTATTAAATCCCAAGACTCTTGCCGTTTTTTTTATGGGAGAGTAGCAAACTAAGAAAGGGTGCCTCAGAGTTATGCATGAAGACTGCCAAATAACGGACAAAAAACGGTGAAAAAATGAAAAATGAAAAATTGTGTGTACCTTCCTTTTTTCCCCTCCAACACTAAATAATATTAGTGCTTTGGCCTATTCTGAAGGATTTGCAAGTTCAGTTTACACGTATTAGCGGTTGATTATCCTTTTTGCAACGTAAGATTGGGTGTGGTATACAAAGAAAGCATATGGATTTAAATAGTTCAAAGGAGCTCATTAAATGTGACAATTTGATCGTGAGTCTCAAAGATGAAGTTAAATACCTCATCACTCGGACTTAATGTCAATGATTTTCTTAAAAATTTCCAGTTGTGATGGCATCACAACGTCTACGGGAAAGTAGTCCATGGTCTGAGAGCATATTTTCTGTTGGCTAGGTCATATTAACAGACTATTATTGGGGCCGTCTCAGGCTAGCAGCCTGGAATGAGCGTACCCTCTTAGATAGACTTATAAACAGCCGATCTTAACGAAGGATTGCCTTATTTGCACGAAAGTTGCTGCGCTTCATTGTTGACATCGCCCCATGCAGTGAAAATCCCTTCCAAGACCAAGGCCAACTGGAAGGGGTGAGCACCAGCTAACCCTTCTTCTGGAGTGGCCGTTCACAGGCAGAGCAATATTACGCTGGTGTCACTTTTGATATCCGGACCGAGGTCGTGGGACTTCCATCCTATTTGCTGGAGAGCAAAGACGACCTCTTGATGAGCGTCCGTTTGACCCTTCGGATTTACATAA
>JAYGXS010001230.1:0-15145 GCA_036362985.1 Ligula intestinalis
GGCACACGACACCGAGAGGATCATGAATACTGTCTAGTTGTACAGGGGCTAAAAGAAGCCATTTCAGACCGCTCAAACGACCAGAACGATCCGAACTTGGTTTCCTTTAACGATGTCCTGAGCGATCTGTTCCCGCCAGGTAAAGAATTTGAAGTGCTCAAGTCATTTCGTATCGGGAAAAGGCCGGCAGATACTGCAGAAATGACCCGACCCAGACCGCTAAAAATAGTATTTAAAAACAAGGAACATGTTCAGGTAATCCTGTCTAAAAAAACTAACCTTCGTCACGCGCATAAAGAGGTTTTTTTTCAACCGGACTACTCCCTGGAGGAACGGCTGAAACGCCGAGAACTAGTAGCGGAACTACAGTCGAGGAACAAGAATGGCGAGGTAGGCCTGAAAATCTTCAACGGGAAGATAATTCAGAAGAAAACATTGAACCAAACCGTAATACTCCGAACGACGGTCAGGAAGTGACTGTCACAACCGGGTTACACCGTACAAAGAAACTAAAGTGCATGTACACCAATGCACAAAGCCTGCTCTCCAAATTAGATGAGCTTAAGATTATTACGTGCCAACTGGAACCAGACGTCGTCTGCATAACAGAAACATGGTTGTCCACGAAGGTAAGCGACCAGGAAATTGCTCTCCCCGGGTTTCAAGTTTTCCGAAAAGATAGAGTCGGGCGTCCAGGTGGGGGTGTGCTAATCTATGTTAGACACGGCCTGCTCGTGTCCGACAAGTCCGAAAACCTTTCGGGTAATATAGAGGCAATATGGCTCACCGTTAGAACACCGGGGTCACAGACCCTTGACATCATGGCGGTCTACCGTCCACCATCGAGCAACCAGCAGTCAGACAATAGTCTGATAGAAGGAGTCGAAGAAATTGCTAGGAGATCCGATGTCATGGTCATGGGAGACTTTAACGCCCCCCATATCGACTGGAATGTGAGTTCTGCGCCCGGCTCAGAAGTAAATTTCGATCGACGACTCCTGCGCACAGTACAGGCATCTTTCCTAACGCAACACGTCCTATATCCGACCAGATTACGCGAAGGGCAACAAGCTAATTGCTTAGACCTAGTACTTACCAAAGCACCTGATAGCGTGGACATTGTAAATTGTTTACCACCTCTCGGAAAAAGTGATCACGTAGTGCTACAGTGGGAATATTCACTCTTCTCTGTGCCCGATCGTAGTGCGGTAACCAGACGCAACATATGGAGAGAGGACTTTACACAAATGAAAACCACAGTGAGCGAGATAGACTGGAACGAACTATTCACCGGGTGCGTTCTCGATGATTGGTCGGCATTCAAAGCCGTATTACACGGACTAATTACCGATTTCTGTCCTATCACGGTAAAGAAAGTAACAAATAGGCCTCGATGGCTACCGCCGACGCTAAAGAGGGAAGTAAACCGCAAAGGAAGGCTGTTCAAAATCTATCGCAGAGAGAGGACCCCCGAATCGTACAATAGGTATAAGGCACAGAGAAACAAGGTTAAGAGCCTGATACGAATTAGCCGACAAAACTTCGAGAGTAATCTAATAAATCGTGCAGTAGGAAACCCAAAGCTTTTCTACAGCTACGTTAGGCAATGTACTCGAAATAGAGACCCTATTCCTCTGCTAAAAACAGACGACGGTGTAGAAATTTGCGAGATTAACGAAAAGGCGGAACATCTATCCTGCTTCTTCCAGTCGGTCTTTACGAGAGAGGCTGAGTTCACCGCTATAAACTGCAGTGTGGGTGTGATCCAGACCATAGACTCGGTTGCACTCACGGAAGCTACCGTTCTGCGAGAACTTCTACAGCTTAAAGAAACGAAGTCGTCAGGTCCGGATGAGATACCTGCAAAGCTATTAAAAGAGCTAGCCATAGAGTTGGCGGTACCCCTGTACCTTATCTTCCGAGCTTCTCTTAATACTGGACAAGTGCCACCCGATTGGAAGACAGCGTGGATCTCACCCATCCACAAAAGTGGAAGTCGGGCGACCGCAAATAACTATAGACCGGTCAGCCTCACCTCAATATCCTGCAAGCTTATGGAACGCATAGTCAAACGTGAGCTGATGCACTTTTGGAGCAACATAAACTTCTTTCTGATAAGCAGCACGGATTCCGCTGGGGAAGGTCCTGCTTGACCAATCTGCTCTATTGTCTAGAACAATGGACCCGAGCGATCGATGAAGGGAATACGGTGCATACAGTCTTCGTAGACTTCAAGAAGGCGTTTGACACGGTGCCCCATCAACGTCTCTTATACAAGCTCAGCCGCATAGGGGTAAGGGGAAACCTTTTGCAGTGGATAGCAAACTTCTTGACTGGTCGTACCCAGACCGTATGTATTGGCGAACAGCGGTCGGCGGAGGTAGCAGTTGAGAGCGGGGTTCCACAGGGATCTGTTCTTGGCCCTATTCTCTTCCTTATATATATTGATGACTGCATAAGCGGACTAGACTGCGAAATCGCAATGTTTGCTGATGACATAAAACTTTGGAAGGTCATACGCAACCAAGACGATGAATTAAACCTCCAGGCAAATTTGCATAGACTAGAGCAATGGTCGACCCTTTGGCTCATGCCATTCAATGTGGCAAAATGCAACCTAATGCGCTTTGGTAGAACCAGCACTATGCCTCGGAGGGTGTATTACCTGAATCACACGCCGCTGCCAGAGGTTGAGGCTCAAAAAGACCTGGGGGCGTGGTTCACGCCTTCACTGAAGCCATCACTCCACGTCCTGAAAGTGGCTAAATCCGCAATGTCGAGCTTGTATCTAATCAAGCGAGCCTTTGCTAAGTTTGACAAAGCTGTATTTGGCAAGGTATTCGGCACGTTCGTGCGACCTCAACTGGAATTTGCCATCCAAGCCTGGAGACCCTGGACAGCCAAAGACAAAAAAAACCTCGAAAGGGTACAAAGACGCGCAACAAAATTAGTACGAGGACAACGGAACCTCCCTTATGAGACCCGATTGGTAAATCTTGACTTGTTTCCTCTGGATTACAGGCAGATACGTGGGGACCTAATCCAGGCATTTCGCATGTTGCGTGGTTAGGATTGCTGCCTCCAAACAAATGACTTCTTTGAGCGGGCCACCACCTCTAGGCTGCGAGGACACCCCCTCAAATTACGTGTGACTGGGGCAAGACTTGACCCAAGAAAATTCTTTTTCTCTAAGAGGGTAATCCAGGCATGGAATGCTCTTCCTGCGGATATTGTCATGTCCCCTTCCGTGGATGTCTTTAAGGCAAACCTAGACCGATATAATGAGTATCGTCACGATTAAGTACTCCAAATCCAATCACTGAACTATTCCGATTCTAAAAATTGAAGCGCTCTACATCCAAAACCTGAAATTCTAGAAATGCTATAAATATATACTAATAGTAATTTGTAAGTAGTATTATTATTATTAGTAATTAACAAAATGAGTCTCTGCCATTATCTACCTATGTTGTCTCTACTCACTATGCGATCTGCGCCGATCGTGTCTGAGGACGCACCTATCGCACCTATGGTCCTAGGCTATGCGGCCCTGTCACACCCTTTCTCGTATCGACCGACTGCTGACAACGTGGTAGGTTCCTCGGCTCTTGACACAGCAAAGGCGTATCATGGTCGCATCTCCGGTCTTCGGGACGTTCTCGTGACTCCGAGGTCTCCTCCTCGTATGGTCCTTCGGGTGTAGATATTACTCGTCATGGATGCCATGGCTACCGTCAACATTCACAGAAGCATCATGCCCTATCATTCACATGCTTCCCCACGAGCGACAGTTTTTCTCCTAAAAACCAAAAATGACATTCCATTTTGAATTATGAGCCAGCCTTAGGAGTTTTTTCACTGTCTGCTATTCTTCCTCAGTTACACTGCTGGCTCGTGTAATCTGAGTGTGAGTTTTTTAATTGAAACAAGCGAGTAGTCGTTTGAAATTGTGTCAACGACTTCTTTAGAATGTTCGGCTTTGCCGATGCATTTCTTAAATCCTATGTACCAAGAGGGAGTTCAAAGGCGTTTGCCTATATTTCCTTTAATAAATTTGACTTGACTTGACTTGACTGTTTTATCGGGGTGTTGCTGTGGATGAACGTCGCAACGGAAGATAAAAGAGACGCTACGCGGACAGTCTTAAGAACTCTCTGAAGTGTCGTCAAATCAACACGACGAGCTGGGACGGACCCGCGCAGACCAATCCACTTGGCAAATATCGGTCAAAACTTGCACATTCAGTACGTTCGAGGTTCCCGAAGCCCGTTTTCACCACCTTTACTTGAATTTAAACCATCGGTTACCCCCATCGCGCGGTTTTACGCACATTCTGACTGTTGTTGATAGTTTCACCTGAGGGCCCATCACCATTACCATCTCGAATACCTCGGCAGAAAATATCGCCAGTGTTTTCCTTACGCAATGGATAGCCAATTTCGGTGTGCCAGCTACCCTCACCACTGACCGCGGAAGTCAGTTTACATTTTCACTCTTTTGTGAGTTCATGCTCAAGTGCTCGCATATCACTACCACTGCCTATCACAGAGCATCAAATAGCCTCGTGGAACGCCTTCGCCGTCAGCTGAAGTCCGCGCTGATGTCTCATCCCGCCTCGTACAACTGGAGCGACAACATACCGCTCGTACTCCTCGGAATTCGCTCGGCTGTTAAGGAAGACATTCAACTCACTGCCGCCGATCTCGTTTATCGCAAACACTTCCGTTTTCCCGGTGAGCTCGTGCATTATTCCTCCGTCGCCACTGTCACCACAAACACCTTCGTGCAACAGTTTCAGCAGCGCATGGCTGCACTGCGGCCGACCCCCGCGCGCTCGAAGCCCCGACTTGTTTTTGTGCACGGGGACTTGAAAACAACCCTTTTCATGTTTCTCCGGCACTATGCAGTCCGCAAGCCCCTTTGTCCACCGTACGACTGTCCGTTCAAATTGCTGGAACAGAAGGCCAAATAATTCGTCCTTCAAAGTGCTGATGCTACTGATACGGTCTCCATCGATAGACTGAAGCCGGCCTATGTTGAATGCACGTCGCCGGCCACGGGCCCGTCCACTTACACGGCGCCTTTACCTTTCACTCCACCTGCCGCCCCCAGTCAACCGCCACCGCCACCCGCGCCACCTGAAACTGCCCCAATCCCTCTCACCCCCCATCCAGTCCCGTACCACCTCTCCCTTCCACTCGCTCTGTCAAACATGTTCGTTTTCCAACAAACTTGGGAGACCTTTTTCTTTAACCTTTTCTGTACGTCTCTTTCATCGAGCGCTTGTAACCCGCCAACGCTCTGGTGGGGTAGTTATGAAGGATCGCAACTTCACCTGTACGTTTCTGCTTAAATTAACATAATTTTTGGTTTTACGGCACAGCCTGAAATACACGTATCCGGTCATTACCCTACGTGGCGCGTTCTACGCATTGCTGATTACACCCTTACTCCTCTCACAGTCTTCAAACCTCAACGGCCGCTCTTATCTTCGCCCTCTAATGAGATCATTCTCTGGTTATCATTCTCGGGCTCAGGAGCATCTAACCGTGATTTGTAAGTGATATTCCTTTCGGGTCTTCCGGCTTCGGATCGACGAACAGAGAGCCCAGCATTTACGAATCCATCCTTTGGCAAGTCAATTTCTTGGCTATTGCTGACAAGGATCGTTGAAGATCTACTAAGTCATACCGTTACTATTTTTCATTGTCATTTTTGAATAAATTTACCAACCTTTTTCCACTAGTGTAGTGTAGTAGATTAGTAACGAATACTTAACTCTGCACTAGGAAGTTTTTCGTTGCATTTTTTCTAATACGTTTACATATTTTGTAGACATAGCCACTAAACATTTAGTCACTCCGCTTTAACTGCTATCCACGTTTTGCAATTTACTCCAGGCCACTGTGTTTCGCGTTCAATTTTGTCGTTAACGTGCTTTTTTCACATGGCAGAACAAGACCCACGAAGTCGATGCCGACGACTTTTTTTCTACTATGTCCTACAAGTCTATCATACGGGGGGCTGCCTGGCCATACAGAGCGCTTTAGTCTGCCGGGCTGAATCAGTTACCGCCTTTGCCCAGCTGTTACAAGCGGAGAATCGATGCCAGAAGGCTGTGCCTGATATATCACGCACACTTATTAACCTTAGCCTGACGTCGCGTTTCCTCGCAATTCTAACTAAGTATAATATTAGCAACCTCAATTAAGAACCGTTTTTCTATCAATAACAAATTAATGTCACCTCACATGCAACACTAGTCCAGTTAGCTGCTCTTTGTTTTCCTTCTTGGTCCCATTACCATATTGTCGCTAGTATATCTAGCCCTATTAACTGCAGTCACATGTAAAATAGTCGCAGTTCCAGCTGTCTTTTAACCCCAACGCGAGCCTCTCCATTTAAAGCCTTAGCACCCTCGGAAGATCCTCCGCTGAAAGCTAAGCCGATTTCTCGTTCTTTCGTTTCGCTATCCTTGCTTCCTCTCTCGATTCTCCTCCGTTTTTTCTTCTCCTTCTCCCCCTCACTCTCCCTTTTCTCTCTTAATTTTCCTCTTATCTTACACAACTTGCTCTTCCACGCTCATCTTTAAACTGTTTTCCTTATCAAAATTACTCTGATTCCACCTCAGGCGGCCGATAGCTAGGTGGCGGGGGAGAGAGTGAGATCAACCCACGGTTCTTTGTTTTTCTCACTATAATCAATCTGATGCGCTTGGAATTATCGCGATGCGCTAAAAGCCGTGACTTGGAGGGTTACCAGCTGATGGGTAGCTTGGACATCGTAGTCGGTCCAGTATGTATTGTGGTGTGGTGTGGCTGTCTGCAGGCTAAGAATAAAATTCAGTGGTTCCTTAACAAGATGCCCTTTATGGCACTCCTTGCCATGTGACCCATAGTATTTTAAGGAATCGACACTACAAACTATAAATTTAAATATCTGCAAAGGAAGGAAAGCATAATCATGTCGTTGTTTTTTTCAGATAGCTAGGCTGTGGGGATAATAAAGGTATTTAACTTTGCGCGTTATCTACAACGGTTTATACCTAAGCATACTTAGCCAAGACCGATGCTAGGTTGCAGTAATTTAAATATTTACGAGAATCTTGCCGTATACATTTTTTGGAGTCAACGTGAAAGTCGATAACAGGGGCTGTCTTGGAGACATTGCCCATAGTATTGTCCTCAAAAAAGCAAACTGCCAATTCCTCCAGAATGTGTTGTATTAATTGAAAGTAGCATACGAATATTTAGGATGCCATATCCAAAAAACCGAATGTCACAAGAACCCGTCACCAAAGTGAAAACATTTCTTCTCATGAACAGTCCGAACCTCATTTGTATTATCTTCTATATTAATGTATTTGTCGCCGAACTTCGCTCACGCTTGACATTTGCGTTTTTAATTATATTGGCTATCCCGTACCTTCTAAACAAATAGTCAAGCAAAGCTAAGTATAAAAACTTGCGAAAACAACAACGTTGAAGCCAAATGTTACGTATATGAGAATTATCTTGCTGCGGGAAAGAATCATACTACAGTTTGTGCGCTTGGGTGAAGCTTATCAATCCAATTCCGAGCTTTCGCTGCAGAAATATCCTCAGGTCTCTTATTCTTTAGGTGTGTGCCAAACTCGACATCCCTGACCCGCTACACTGGTGGCAGCAGTGGGATGGAGAGGAGCACACACTTACTCCATCTGTGCACCAAAATCACCAGCACTGGGGCAGTGCTGCAAATGAGAGAGGGGTTATGGAAAGGGCCACCCTGTGCCATGGGTGTTTGAACGAACCAACGGATCCAGATGAGGAGGGTGTGAATGTCTAGTGGCGAAGATGCTAGTTTTCCTTCTTTTTCTGTCCGCTGGCACTTTCCCGCCGTTTAGCATCGCAGTCGTGATTTCGTCTTCTCACCATCAGCACCATCATGGCCCTCACCCGCAGTTGCCCACAGCGCTGCTTTCCCACCAGCATCTATCTGATATTCTGTGATCGTCCCTCACTCCAAATTGATCATTTGTACAGACTCTTGTTAACTCCCCCTATCGTATCCTCCCCTTTCTTTATTGTTTACCATCCCTTTTATATAAACAGATCCTTTTTCTCACTTTCTCGTTATTTTTGTGTTTGCTCATATAATTGTGTGTCATGGTGATTGATAACCCCGTAAGGAGTTATATCCGGAGGAACTTACTAGTGACTTAGTCCTTTAGGTGTGTGCCAACCTCAACATTCCTGGCAGGGTATTTATAGACTTTCTAAGTGGAATCGGAATAGGAAATAGAAACAAGGTAGTTCAAACGATCTTTGTATCGTTAGTTGTAGAAATCAAGGTAAACTTACAAATAATATCATGAGTTTGGTTGAACAACATTTTTTACAAAACATAAAGTGGTCTCTGATGTCATTGCACATCTTTCCTTTCAATCATCTGATCGGGTTATGCAAAAATTCGCTGCTATTACTGAGGAAACAAGGCAGCTCAAAATGAAATGAACAATATAATTTACCATTTGGTATAGATGTTTGTATGTAAATAAATGTAACCCTTTTCGCCTATTATGTTCCAACTAGGTCTCTCAAAGTTGATGTTAACTTCTCCTAGGTGATTGTCTGGGACAATGTGCATATCCTCCTATACGATCGATAAATTTTAATTTGGCTATCTATAAGTACGCACAAATGACCTCATCCATAAGCTTTGAAATTGGTGCCGAAAGGTCTTCCAGGCACGGGCCTCTACAATATTTTCGTGACGCACTTTTCAGGAAAAATATACTTGCATTAAATCATGCGGAGCTTATATGTGAGACCTCTGTAGAACCCATTCAGAAAAGAAAACGTTGATGCCGTTGCATTCTTTGTGCGCCTAAAAGATGCGTCGGATTTGAATAGTTTTGTTAGTGTAACTACCGGAGGGAAGTATATCCGGTAATAACAAAAATGAATACTACTGTTTTGTATAAAAGAATGGGAGCTTTAACTAATTCTTTGATACCATCAAAATTTCATCGAACACGATAGTGGTAAACATGAAACATTTAATGATTCAGAAAATACTTAGACTTTATGTGGGTTAAAATATGAACAACAGATATGCGTGAATTAAAAATTCACTTGGCTCGTATTTATAATCATACTTGCTTACAAATGCTTTTTTTCTTTTCTTAACCTTGGTCGCTACTGGGGACAAGCAAGACATACATTTTTCGTTCAGAACTACCGATTTTTGCTGATTAAATGTCTAATTATTGCTGAAGTATATTAATGCGACAATTCTGTTTCATGTTGGGCTATGTGCTTAGAAGATATTAGATGCGTCAACGTGTTCGAATTGGGCACGCAAAATCGGAATGTGAAACCGTAAGCCGATTCATTAAAAAAGAGAGTGTTGGATCCAATTATATTTCTGTATATGCGAACGACTGCCTTGATTCCATCTTTGTCAATAAAATGATTGGTTACGCAGATGGCTCTTGCCCTCAATTTAAAAAAATGCACTATGCTGCCTGTGGAAAATCGAAATCCAGTTTCTGATGCGCGAGCCTGTTATCTGAACGGAACCTCACTCCAAGAAGCAGAAATACGGAAAGATCTCGGCATCTGAATGACAAACTACCTCAAACCTTCTGCATAATGTTTTAAGATAGCTAAACCTGCAACTGCATTATTGTACGCCACCAAGCAAGCATTCACAAGTTTGATTAAGTCTGTTTCTAAAAGTTTTCTATACCTTGATAAGGCTGCATCATGAATGCGCGATTCAAGCCTGGAGACCATGGGCGCGGCAGGATTATAACGTGCATGAAAGGGTGCAGCGATGAACCTAAACTTAGTAAGCGGCCAAGGTGCATTGCCATTTGAGATCCGCAGAAAAATCCGTAATATGTATCCTCTGCGTTAATCGCAGTTATGCGGAAATTTTATGCAAGCCTTCCTTATCATGCGTGCCTTGGTCTGCGCTCTCACTTCCATTCTCGGCACTGTAACTTATCTCCGGAGACATCTATTAAAACCCTATGTGCTCCAACGACGATTGGATGCTAGGAAATATTTTTACTCTAACCAGGTTGTGTATCCATGAGATAACTAACCAATACACAATGTCACTGTCTATATTTTCCTTGAGAGTTTTGTGACACATGGGAACCGACCTGCTAAAAAAACTGTTCACTGATGGTTTAAAACTATGGAATACAATCGAAGTCCTGTGGATGCAAGACAATGTGGATTTCGTTCAAAACGTTATTATGGATGGGTGCCTAACCCTTATTTCGAGAAATATCAGCTTATCCAAGTACGGTCTATTCAGAAAAAGATGATGCTATTTGAACACAAGTAAAACTGCATTAGATTAACTATAATTTTTTGGGCCACAGTATGCTGCCAGTGTTGTAAAACAAGGCCGCAGCCACCGCCTCAACGCTTTTGTCGTGAGGAAATTCCACAATGGAGTACACGCTTTCGAAGTTGTGCCACCTAAGTCGTACATTCCATAGGTAATTGTTTGACGAAATTGACATTTCTAAAAAAGGATCACTAATAATTTCCACTGTGTAGTAGAGGAATAAGAGAAAATTGGCCGTCAACGTTAAAGGCAACCTATTTACAAATGATATCGCCCATGGCACCAGTTAAGGGCATGTCTGATAAAACGTTATCTTGGAAAATTTATAGAATCGAAGAGTGAAGGGACGTCGTATAAAGTTCATCACAGTCACTAAAAGGGCGATTTTGAATGTCCGTAGCCGTCAAAGATGTCCGGATTCACGGCTTTTGTCCAATAAGTATGACATTATCGGAGGACTCTGTGGACAGAATATGCCCCTTGTGAGAAAAAGCTGTGGAGCACCGTGGCAGTTTAAAAGGCCGTGCGACTCCCTCATCGTCTTCTAACAATAGTGATGTTGTTGGTTACTCAACGAGTCGCCTTTCGGTAAAGTGCCTGAACACCTGTGCAGCTACGTTTGTGGGCCCCTTGATGCTTAAAGGAACGTGTCGTAAAAAGACTCGAACGGAAATGCCGAATAATTGTCCAGCACTCCAAAGTGCGTACCGTCCTCAAACTGATGAAGGAGACTAGGTACATTTTAAAAAACATCACAAGGACTATGTACAATGGAATAATGAGAAAAAAAATTTGTTTAAAAGGAGAATGGCATACTCGCCGAGGCGTTTATGCAAATTGGATGAAAAAAATGTCCCGCGATGAAAAAGCTGAAGAAGTGGTTGTGGTGGGGTCATTAATATAGGATATCAAAATTGCATGGCCGATATGTATTAAAGCTGTCTGTTTTCAAAAGCTTTCCGTAATAACAGACACTCAGGTGTTCTATATTAGGTGGAAATATAGTTGGCATGCAGTTATGGCGTGTTTTAATCCAAGCACTCAAGAACAAGGAGATTAGCGTTGTCCCAGCTGCCTCTTACGTAGCAATCTACGCACGCAGACAGAGGAGATACATATAGTGGAGGCAAATATGACAACCATATCAATGGGCAAATCCAGGAACGGAGGAATGCCACTGTGATGCCGTTGCTGAGCTCGTAATCTAAACGACATATCGTCTCGCAGATGCCCAGTGTACAATGGAAATTTCATACGATTTGCACGATGTTCGCCATTATGATAACTTATGTAGTGTTTGTAATTAAATTTTCAATATTGCATATGTTTCACATGCGTAAAAACCTTTATGAACTATAATTCGTCATGCGTTAGTTAAGGTAGGAGTGTCGCAGGCAGGCTCAGTGCATCTGTACGGCGCTATCTGCATTTTTTTACGCAGGGCACGAGCAGCATGTTCTTTTAACTCGCAGATGCAATCTTCCGGAAATAGGTTCAAATAATTTGGTTTGCCGAAATCACAGAACACAGACGACGTTGAGGGAACGGAAGATTCCCTCACCCCATCATCATATTCCTTCCTCTGGCGTACAAACCGTTCGTATATAGTGCTCAGGTGAAAATCATCATACATACGTTTTACCATTACTACCTACCCAAAAAATCAAGAATGATATATAACCGGTACATCAGGCAACAGAAGTGATAATCGGCAAATAATCCTGTTTATACCTTAATAAATGTATAATAAATTACTAATTGTATAGCGTTATTTATTTATTTGCGCACTGATTACCGGTTAACAGGTAATTTTAAAAATTACGTTACTTGGTAGAGCACCTTGTGGGCGCCTTCCAAAACCTCGAAGACAAGAAAAAACATAAAACAAACTCCCTCTTTTGCAGTTAGTATTTGTTTTGGTTTGGTTTTGTGATTGCTTAATAGTGGGTGAAATAGGAAGTATGTATCATGAGAAAAAACCTGAATTCAAAGGTACGATACTAAAGAAAGATATGTACAGTTATATATCAAGTTGGCAGTGTAGCAGAAAAAAGATGCAGGAACTCAGTGTTCTCAGTCTTTCTTGAGTGTAATGAATTCGAGATTCTTGCAATAGTGGGATGTTTATCGGCAAACAGTGGCTCGCATTCGGCTTAAGGATTTGCCAATTGCGGACCGCAGTTTTAGCACTATTATTCTCAGCATGAGGCTTGGCAGGGTTTGAACCCACGAACGTCATCAGAGTGAAAGTGAGATCCCACGGAGTCACCACCTAACATTCTTGAAAGTTGTCCTGAATGGAGAAAACTAGTGACAGCTCTCTTAAACAACAGATATCTTTGCTGAGTTTTAACACTTCTGGGCAGCTTATTCCAGATTGCTTTGGAAATTACTGAAGAAAAAAGTACGGTACCAAACGGTGCCCGCCATAAAAAAGCGCATCGCGATGACTGGCGCGCCGAGAGTGGTCAGGTCAGGTCAGGTCAGGTTTTATTGAGGGAAATATAGGTAAATACCTTTGAACTCCCTATTGGTACAGTTTTTTCAATGCATTTGATCGGTAGAACATTTCAGATCAGTGGCGTTGCCAAAAATTTGAGGGCCGACAGTGAAAAAACTCCTTAGGCATTGTTCAGAAGTCTAGGGGTTTGAGTGCCATTTGAGAAATTTAAGGAGAAAACTGTCGCCTGGGGGAAGGGGGGGGGGTGCAGAGTATATTCGAAGCGGATGGCCTGTGCTAAGAGTGTTTGAAGCATGTCAGGGAGAGTCCATCGCGGTTTTCGCCATAATACCAAGGGTCCCACGAAGAGAAGGTTGCGGAGGTCACGCGAACCTCATCGAGTGTCGGCGATGCGCCCATCGTGCACCCTTGTTGGTTTAACGAATCTGCCTGCTAATTGACAGAAGAAATATAATCTGTAGTTTTCTAAACAAACATATTACTGAAAATTAGCGAGTAGTATGTTTTTTTATAATGTGATTATTCCACAATTTGCATTCGGCAACTGGCAGTTTATTTTCGGGGGCTCAGTGGCTATTTGTTCTAACTTTATAGTGCCCTAAACATGCCTACAGATGCGTCTGACGTGTGCTCAGATGGCGACATAACAATGTCCGCGGGCAGAGCATTCCAGGCCTGAATTGGGAAAAGTTTTACAAATCCGCGTAGCCTCGGATCACAACGTTTGGTGGACTCGAAGCTTGCAATCCTTATTAGTTCTTAACTAACATATTACTGAAAATCAGTGAGTAATATGTTGATATACATATATATAATTTCATTCTCACCATATCCAATTTTAGTGGGCATTTCGTGTATGAAAATCTAAATTTCGCTTGAATGCATCCACAGATGGGGACATAACAATTTCCTCGGGGAGTGCATTCCAAGCTTCAACTACTCTATTACCAAAGAAGAACTTGCGTGTGTCTAGTCTGGCCCCTGTTATGCGCAGTTTGAAGAGATGCCCTCTTATGTTGGTCGTTGTTGCTAACTCGAAGAAGTCGCCAGGTAGAACACAGCAGTCCTGCCCGCGCATTATACGAAATGCTTGTATCAGATCGCCACGTAGCTGTCTGTAACTTAACGGAAATAGATCGAGATTAGCTAAACGTCTTTCGTAGCGTAAAAAGCTCTGACCGGTAACCAGTTTGGTCGCGCGCCTTTGGATAACTTATCTCATACAAGATGCCGATGCACGTGTAGTCGAGAACTTTCCTCCTACCGCTGACCCAGTTGCCCACGCGGACGCAAGAAGACCTTTCCTCCTCCCAAGCGACACTGGCGGCACTACCCAGCCTCTTGCGTGCCAGCCACAGAAGCTCACGCGGGCCAGAACTGTCCCTTCAATCTGGCTCTCGCATGCCAACCACACGAGCACCAGCTGTTCGAATCCAGCCGTTGGTACGTACCTCTTTCCCCATCCCTAACTAACCTTCCTTAGTTGCATTTCTTTAATCAATCGAATTCGATCTTTGAGGGGAGCACTTGTAGTGGCCCTAGCAGCCACTTGGATCCCAAGACCATCGCAGACACAGGACTCATGTAGCCTGTCTGTGTGCCAACCGCCTTTTGGGGTTAGACGCTAACTGTCATCGGCCCACGCTGTCATCGGCCCACGCTGTCATCGGTCCACGCTGTCACTGTCCCCCGGGAAAAAGCATTCGCCAGCGATTCTTGATGCCCTAGTCAGTCCGGAGCCGACCAGAATAGGGAACGGACGCACCACTCCGCGAGACAACATTCTGTCCATCTAACTCTCCGTTCCATTGTGTACACAATAAACTCTTCCTTCTAATCTGGCCTTCCCAAGACTTCTCCTATTTCCTATGGAACCAGGGCCTGAATGATTGTAGCTGTTAGGGTTTACCATCTTAGACTTAACACCTATAAAGAAAACAGTCGTTTTTGTAGAAAACGTATGTTTGTTGTGGTGGGGAATGGAGGAGTTTGTTAGTGACCCTGTTGTTCCCTTTTTTCGTGCAGGCCGGGGTGTGTTGGGGATGAAGGGGGTGGGACGTACGAGGAACTGGAAGGGGGAGGGGAAGAGTTGTTACGGTCGGCCATCTGAGGTCTGTACGTCCGATGCATACCGGGCGTTTTACTTTTTCATGTGACTTCGAGCAACGTACGATTCGCATTTGTATTCTGCCAAGAAGAGAAAAGTGCACGTACCAGCCTTTTTTTATAGCAGAGAGCGGATTGCCACTGTGGCAAGCAATAGTTTACGTAAGCCTTTAGAGTACTATGCCGATGCCAGATATATGGCCTGGAAGGCCTCTCTCGCGTCAACTTGGT
>JAYGXS010001231.1:0-15139 GCA_036362985.1 Ligula intestinalis
TCCTAACTCAACGATATATTATTTTTTCCCATGACCATAAACGTCCCGAACCCTCAACATCAGGTCCCAAACTAACCACATCAAACCCTTTTACCTATTAAGGCAGTTTTTTCTCCTAAACTTTTTTTGAACTCGGTGGCCCGCTGAACTCATCCACCGATCTAGGAGTTTTTTTTACTGCCGATGACAATTATTCTATAAGAGTTCACTGCTTATCATTATTATTTTTATTTTCACGATAGCACTAAGTTTGTAACGACAGGGCCCCTTGGGCCTTAAATATACAAATATACAAATTATTATAGGCAAACGCCTTTGAACTCCCTCCTGGTACATAGGATTTAAAAAATGCATCTTTAGATCGCAGAGATCTTCGAATTAGCGTCAAAGGTTCGTACTGTACGTGAGCAGCACAGGGAATCTTGCGCCCTGAGCGAGTCAAAATCTGCAAAATCGGTTGCACAACTGTTTCGTTGTAGGTCCTCCGCAAAACCAGGAATTAAAATACCCCCGTTGCTTGGTGAAAATAAAACATTTGTACTAGATGAGTCTGATAAGGCTGAGTTATTCAATGCTTCCTTTGCGAAGCATTTTAGGACAGAATCCGAACCGGTCCAGTCGTTTCAACCATACTCAGACAATACTCTCGGAAACATTGATTCCTCCATAGAATTAATTCGCAAGCAGATAATTTGTCTAAAAAACTCGCACTCTTCGGGAACTGATGGTATCCCCAATTCAGTTATCAAAAGAGTGTCGACCTTTCCCGAATTACTTAGCCATATATTTTCAGTCTATTTCTTCAATGGTTACTTTCCTGACACTTGGAAGACATCCATTATTCTTTCAGTCTTTAAATCAGGATCTCGTTCAGACATAAATAACTACCGCGGTGTTCATTAAACCCCGGCCCTAGCTAAACTTCTGGAGAAGATAATTTTTAATCAAATTCTCGATTTTCGCCTAGAAAACAAGCTTTCAAGTGACTCGCAGCATGGCTTTAAATCCGAAGATCATGCGAGACGTGTCATTTAGCTTTTCTTAACCACGTCACTTCCCTACGTAACGAGCAGCAATCTGTGGTTGTTATCTACTTTGACCTGAGCAAAGCTTTCGAAAAGATACTGCACAGACGGCTTCTAGTAAAATTCGAAGCCATTTGCATCCGTCCCCTCTCCTCGACTTCATCGGATCGAACTTGTCTAACCGCAGCCAGAAAGTTTTAGTAGGTAATAGTTACTCCAATTCTCAGCTGATCACGAGTGGCGTTTTTCAAGGGACTGTCTTGGGTCCCTTACTCTTCATTCTATACATAAACGAAATTTCGACTGTTCTAAAAAATTCACACAATCTCATTTATGCAGACGACCTCAAATGCATGTACTCATTTTCTAAGGACACGGCAAGTATATGCGTTGATAAAATAAATTCGGACCTACTTACACTCTCACGTTGGAGTGCTACCTGGCAGATGGAGTTCTCTCCATCCAAGTATAGTTTCATGCATTTCGGTCCCGCCAAGCTGCCCCGTCCCCTAGTCTTTCAAAATACTCCACTTTTAGAACGATCCACTATAAAAGACTTAGGTCTAAGCTACACAAATAAACTAGCATTGTCGTCTCATGCAGATCGAATATCTGCGGAGGCTGCACAGATATGTGGTTTTATACCACACAATATCTTCCTGCTAGAAATAAAGTTAAGACTTTATCGCATGTATTTTCTATCTATCCTAGAATACTGCTGACCCTCTTTGGTCTAATGAATGCTTCGGACCGCGGTAACATTGAAAATGTACAGAGGAAATTTACTCGCAAAATATTCGCTCTTCCTCGATCCACTTTTTATTATGCGGAGAGATGTCAGTTAGCGAACATGAGATTTCTTTGGGTCAGAAGACTCAAAGCAGGCCTTTGTTTCCTCTTTCGCGTTAACACTAGCCCTAACCTTCCACGAATCAACGCTCTCATTCGCGCAGATAGACCTAATGCCACTCGTAATTCCTCCAGGATTATTGCACTCCCCTTAAGCTCCACTTCGAACCATTCTCACTTCTTTGCCTCCAAATATGCCTTCCTCTGGAATAATATTCCCCTCGAAATTAGGCTGTCGTCTAACCTAGCATGTCATAAAGTCAAATTACGTAAACACTTTACTTCGGAAGATATAAAGTCCTTGTTATCCGTCTCCTTCCCAACCACACAACTTTTGGAGTTTGAAAAGGGTCCCCTTGGTGTCTGAAGTGGTTATGTTTATATCAAATTTTTGTCCATACATGTCTATTTATTCCTTCTTTGAGTGATATTTGCAACGATGTTTCGTCCACTTCTCTGTCGAGTCATCTTTGCCGTTTTCTCCATTCTCCGTTTTACAACCCTCACGATAGGCTTCATGGTCTTTAGTCATGCTTTTGGTGGTTCTGCTATTTTCGCCAGCTCGTCGCTAAACTGCGCAGTCTACAAGGTCATATCTCCGGTGTTTTGTTGATGATCAGGGGACCTCTGCCGTTTACTCTCTTGTCAACCCTGTTGTCCGCGTTGGCCTCCCCCAGTCTCACCTCCCTGATGATTGATCATGAAGCCAGTCAGGCGGTGTTACAGTGGTGAAGGACAGTCTCTGCTGTTATATGATTTCTTCAATTACAAGAAGCGTTACCCACCCTCCTTCGTTCTCATCAACAGTCCTGTCTCATTTGCACTACAATCAATCCTCTCAACCAACCCCCTTAATTTTGTTGAAGCAGTTTTACTCCTGCGTTTTGTTTTTTTTTTAAAGTGGGGGTTCGCTGAACTCCACCCCAGCTTAAATGGTAGGAGTGTTTTTTCACTGCTTCCTCCTTAGTTCACCATGTGTTAACTACTTTTTTTAAAACGACGATACGTTGGTGAATATGAATTAATCTACCAACACTACTAAACGCTCCCGCTGTCTATGTGGTTGTTTCATGGAGAGCAGCATTTATCAACTTTGTATTAATTTTCCCACAGCACTAAGTTTGCAATGATGAGGCCCTCCGGGCCTAAAATATAAAATTTATTTATTTATTTGTTAGGGTTTACCGGCGTAGCCTTAAAAATAATTTCTTTACGATAATAATGACCCCGACGTGATCTGAACTCTCAACTTCTGATCTTGCTGATCTCAATCATTATCCAACCCATCTCAACTTCAGCTGATTTTTTTCTGTGTCATCCCTGAGACCGCGAAAAGGAGAACTTCATCATCGACATCCTGTCGCAAAGCAAGAGGGTGATAATCAAGTGCACACAGCCCGTCTACCCAGGCTTTGGTTCCTTCCTCCTCCCGAAAAGGTGTTCTTGCTTTGAGTGCCCATTTCCTCAACTCCTTTCACAACTCTGCTTCTTCTTCTACTGCCAACGGTATCCCTTCTCCCTCAACTCAACGCAACCCACACTGATATGGCATACGGATTTGCCGTCGAAGATCAACACAGCCACCATGTCTCTCTCTTACGTAGTCAAAATGGCCAATCTCCTACATGACTCACGCAAGACAGCATGGAACTCATGCGAGTCACAACCGTCCCAACAACCTGGCTCTCAAAAGCCAGCAACACCAACTCTTCAAACTCTACCGTTGGTACGTATATACTTCTTCATATTTTACTAATATCCCTTCGGTTGTTTCCTTTTCTTTCTCTACAGTTGGCATCCATTACCACCGCCTTCGGTCTTGTGGGGGGTACTGTGGGAGCCTGCCGCTGTTGATTCATGCTTCCTGCCTTTGTTCGCCACGAACTTGGCAACCGCTGTCAGTACGTTCCCTTCTTCTCACCGTAGCAAGCCTTGCGCAAGCACCAGTCAATCGATGACCGCCTATCCACCTGGTCGGTTTTAGCTTCACACTAAGCCACAAGCAAGATGGACTCACTCGGCCTTCCGCCTCGGCTCGAGACGGACGCGACGCTGCAGTGCTATCTCACGGTGCTGATGGTTGAACTCAACGCCAGACCGAGTCAACCACCTTTCTACCCTCTATTCTTCTACTTATTCTGCACAGAATATAACCCTCTCCTACTCTGGTTCTCCAAAAATGCTCTTTCATATCCTAAGGAACCGGGCCTGGAAGATCGCAGTCGTAAGGGTTAGCCCGCGTTGTCTAAACTACAACTCCTTTGCGATATGCATTTTGTGACGGATTTGAAGAGTTGCTGCTTGAAGACACAAGTGCGCACTAAAGGACGAGAGTTATGTCCCAAATTTTCCGAGTTTTTTCATGTGAAGTTGCCAAAGACCTCGGACAGTACTTCAAACATCCCTAATATGCATTAACAAGTGCATTCTCAAAAGGAGCTATGTCCACTTGGGCATTTGACAGGGTATCCTGGATGGACTGATATTTCAGTCACAAATATGAATTTCGGAACTGCACATCCAGCTTCACATTGACAAAGTTAAGCTGGTACACGGGTTTGATTCATGTCATTGACCAATCGTCCATAGTTTAAGCTGTCTGAGCATATGACAACTGCTTGTTGTCGGAGTATATGCAGTTAACAGTAAGCCAGATCTTCTTTCAGGTGTAAGGAAGTACATTGTTACATCTAGAAGGCTAACATAACCATGCCAAAATATGAAACTACAATAACGCTTTGACATTCAAAATCTGTGAAAACTAAGAGTTTGATAATAAATAAAATGGCTCAACTTCGAGCTATTGCTTTCGAGATTAAGCCCGATGTTATATGCATAACAGAATCTTGTACCCATTTAATCATTTCTAACTCCTCCCTTATCATAGACGAGTATGATCTATATCGTCACGATCACATTAATAAGCTTGGTGGTGGTTGTCTTCTCTATATTAGAACGTCATTTAGGCATTTTTCGTTTAATCTAAGTAGTACGTCCTCCTCTGGAAATTACTGTTTCGCTTCCATTATCCTGTCGCCCCGGCAAAAGGCGATTATCGGATGTGCATAGAATCCTCCTAACTTTTCATCTGAAGAAGATGCAAATCTGTGTGAGATATTCAAATTTATTTCAAAATCCACTTTTAAAGTTGAAATTATTGCTGGAGATTTTAATTTTCCTGAAATCGACTGGCTTTCAAACTGTTGTCCATCTAGATTTCAGCCTCTCCTAGATACCATTAATTTATCTAACTGGTCTCAACTGGTTCGTTCCCCAACAAGATAGAATCATATCCTAGATCTGATTTTTACAAACGGTATTGATTCCCTCTTCGTTGACTTTAAGCAGGACATCTTAAAAAGTGATCACACATTAATTCACTGCTGCCTTCCGCTTCCTTATACGAAAAAGGCTGGTGCTGGCCGTACCTATCATGCTTATGACCTCGCAGATATAACCTCAATCAACAATCTTCTTAACTCATTAGACTGGCAGAGTCTCTTCTCCATTAACGACTCAGCATATCGTGCTGAACTCACGTCGGTCATTTCTAATAAAATACTAGAATTTGTGCCCACTAAAATTGCGAAAACCTACACACACTAGAATCGACCGCCCCTCATTTTCTTTTGCCCTGACTAAAGAAATTTACGAAGCAGCTGAAAGATCGATCATGTAGTTCGCTGTCTGTGCATCTATAGATCGCAGAGATCTTCAAATTAGCGTCAAAGATTCGTACTGCACGTGACCAGCACAGGGAATCTTGCGCCCTAAGCGACTCAAAATCTGCAAAATCGGTTGCACAACTGTTTCCTCGTAGGTCCTCCGCAAAACCAGGAATTAAAATACCCCCGTTGCTTGGTGAAAATAAAACATTTGTACTAGATGAGTCTGATAAGGCTGAATTATTCAATGCTTCCTTTGCGAAGCATTTTAGGACAGAATCCGAACCGGTCCAGTCGTTTCAACCATACTCAGACAATACTCTCGGAAACATTGATTTCTCCAAAGAATTAATTCGCAAGCAGATAATTTGTCTAAAAAACTCGAACTCTTCGCGCACTGATGGCATCCCCAATTCAGTTATCAAAAGAATGTCGACCTTTCCCAAATTACTTAGCAATATATCTTCAGTCTATCTCTCAAATGGTTTCATTCCTGACACTTGGAAGACATCCATCATTCTTCCAGTCTTTAAGTCTGGATCGCGTTCGGACACAAATAACTACTGCAGTGTTCATAAAACACCGGCACTAGCATAACTTCTTGAAAAGATAATTTTTAATCAAATTCTCGATTTTTGCCTAGAAAAAGATTTTAAGCGGATTGCAGCATGGTTTTCTACCCAGGCGATCATGCGAGACGTGTCATTTAGCTTTTCTTAACCACGTCACTTCCCTACGTAACGAGCAGCAATCTGTGGTTGTTATCTACTTTGACCTGAGCAAAGCCTTCGAAAAGATACTGCACAGACGGCTTCTAGTAAAATTCGAAGCCATTTGCATCCGTCCCCTCTCCTCGACTTCATCGGTTCCAACTTGTCTAACCGCAGCCAGAAAGTTTTAGTAGGTTAAAGTTACTCCACTGCTCAGCTGATCACGAGGGGCGTTTTTCAACGCACTGTATTAAGTTCTTTACTCTTCATTCTATACATCAACGAAATTTTCACTGTTCTAAAAAGTTCACACAATCTCATTTATGCAGACGACCTCAAATGCATATACTCATTTTCTAAGGACATAGCCAATATATGCATTGATAAAATAAACGCGGACCTGCTTACACTCTCACAGTGGAGTGCTACCTGGCAGATGGAGTTCTCTGCAACCAAGTGTAGTTTCATGTGTTTCTGTCCCGCCAAGCTTCCTCGTCCACTAGTCTTTCAAAATACTCCACTTTTAAAATGATCAAATTTAAAAGACTTAGGTCTTAGCTACACAAATAAACTAGCATTGTCACCTCATGCGGATCGAATGTCTGTGGAGGCTGCACAGATATGTGGTTTATATCGCATAATTTCTCCCTGCTGGAAATAAAGTTAAAATTTTATCGCATTTATGCTCTACCCATCCTAGAATACTGCTGTACCCTCTTTGGTCTAATGAATGCTTCTGATCACGGTAAGGTTGAAAATGTACAGAGGATGTATACTCGCAAAATATTTGCTCTTCCTCGACCCACTGTTCCTTATGCGGAGAGATGTCAGTTAGCGAACATGAGAGTCCTAGTGGGTAATAGTTACTCCGCTTCTCAGCTGATCACGAGTGGCGTTTTTCAAGGCACTGTCTTGGGTCCATTACTCTTCATTTTATACATAAACGAAATTTCGACTGTTCAAAAAAATTCACACACTCTCATTTATGCAGACGACCTAAAATGCATATACTCGTTTTCTAAGGACACGGCAAGCATATGCGTTGATAAAATAAATGCGGACCTACTTACACTCTCACGTTAGAGTGCTACCTGGCAGATGGAATTCTCTCCATCCAAGTGTAGTTTCATGTGTTTTGGTCCCGCCAAGCTTCCTCGTCCCCTCGTCTTTCAAAATACTCCAATTTTAGAACGATCCACTATAAAAGACTTAGGTCTAAGCTACACAAATAAACTAGCATTGTCGCCTAATGCCGATCGAATATCTGCGAAGGCTGCACAGATATGTGGTTTTATATCACACAATTTCTTCCTGCTGGAAATAAAGTTAAAACTTTATCGCATGTATGTTCTACCCATCCTAGAATACTGCTGTCCCCTCTTTGGTCTAATGAATGCTTCAGACCGCAGTAAGATTGAAAATGTACAGAGGGTGTTTACTCGCAAAATATTCGCTCTTCCTCGATCCACGCTTTCTTATACGGAGAGATGTCAGTTAGCGAACATGACTTTTCTTTGGGTCAGAAGACTCGAAGCGGGCCTCTGTTTCCTCTTTCGCGTTAACTCTACCCCTAACCTTCCACGAATCAACGCTCTCATTCCCGCAGATAGACCTTATGCCACCCGTAATTCCTCCAGGATTATTGCACCCCCCATAAGCTCCACTTCGAACCATTCTCACTTCTTTGCCTCCAAATATGCCTTCCTCTGGAATAATATTCCCCTCGAAATTAGGCTGTCGTCTAACTTAGCAGGTTTTAAAGTCAAATTACGTCAACACTTAACTTCAGAAGATATAAAGTCCTTGTTATCCGTCTCCTTCCCAAACACACAACTTTTGGACTTTGAAAAGGGTCCCCCTGGTATCTGAGGTTGTTATGTTTATATCAAATTTTTTCCAGACATGTCTATTTCTTCATTTTTTCAGTGATATTTACAACGATGTTTCGTCCACTTCTCTGTCCAGTCATCATTGCCGTTTTCTCTATTCTCCGTTTTACTACCCTGACGATAGGCTTCATGTTCCTTAGTCATGCTCGTGGCGGTTCTGCTATTTTCGCCAGCTCGTCGCTAAACTCCGCAGTCTACAAGGTCACAGCTCGGACGTTTCGTTGACGATCAGGTGACCTCTGCCGTTCCCTCATCTTCCTGACTCTGTTGTCCGCGATGGTCTCCTCCGGTCTCATCTCCCTGATGGTTGATCATGAAGCCAGTCGGGCGGTGTAACAATGGTGAAAGACAGCCTCTGCTATTATATGATTTCTCCAATCACAAGAAGCGTTTCCCACCCTCATTCGTTCTCATCAACAGTCCTGTCTCATTTGCACTACAATCAATCCTCTCAACCAAACCCCTTAACTTTTTTGAAGCAGTTTTTTTCTCCTACGTTTTGTAATTTTAAGCAGGGGTTCGCTGAACTCCGCCCCAGCTTAAATGGTAGGAGTTTTTTTTTCACTGCTTCCTTCTTAGTTCACCATGCGTTTACTACTATTTTAAAATGACGATATGTTGGTAAATCTGAATTTATCTACCAACACTACTAAACGCTCCCGCTGTCTATGTGGTTGTTTCATGGAGAGCAGCATTTATCATCTGTGTATTTATTTTTCCACAGCACTAAGTTAGCAATGACGAGGCCCTCCGGGCCTAAAATATAAAAATTTATTTCTTTATTTATTTATTTCTTTGGGTCAGTAGACTAGAAGTGGGCCTCTATTTCATTTTTCGCGTTAACTCTACCCCAACCTCCCACGAATCGACGCTCTTATTCTCGCAGGTAGATCTTATGCCGCTCGTAATTCCGCTAGGATTATTGCAACCGCATTTAGCTCCACATCAACTATTCTCGCTACTTTGCCTCCAAATATGACTTCCTTTGGAATAATATTCCCCTCAAAATTAGGCTGTCGTCTAACCTAGCATTTAATAAAGTCAAATTACGTAAACACTTAACTTCGGAATATTTAAAGTACTTGTTATCTGTCCCCTTCCCAAACACACAACTTTTGGACTTTGAAACGGGTCCCCTTTGTATCTGAAGTGGTTATGTTCATATCAAATTTTTGTCCATACATGTCTATTTATTCCTTCTTTGAGTGGTATTTACAACGATGATTCGTCCCCGTTTCTGTCAAGTCATCATTGCGGTTATCTGTCTCGCGTTTTACAACACTGACGATGGGCTTCATGGTCTCTAATCGTGTTCACAGCGGTTCTGCTATTTTCGCCATCTCGTCGCTGGACTCCGCAGTCCACAAGGTCGCATCTCCAGCGCTTCGGTGATGATCACGTTATCTCTGCCGTTCCCTCATCTTGTCGACCTTGTCATCCGCGATGGCCTCCTCCGGTCTCACCTCCTTGATGGTTGATCATGAAGCCAATCGGGCGGTATTACAGTGCTGAACGACGGCCTCTGCTGCTATATGATTTCACAATTGACAAGAATCGTTTCCAACCCTAATATGTTCTCATCAACAGGCCTGTCTCATTTGCACTACAATCAAATCTCTCAACCAACCCCCTTTATTTTGCAGTAGCAGTTTTTTTCTCCTACGTTTTTCTTTCTTTTTAAGCGGGGGTCCGCTGAACTCTGCCCCCGTTTTAATGGTAGGAGTTTTTTGCACTGCTTCCTGCTTAGTTCACCATGCGTTTTTAGAGAGTGTTGTCTATTATTTTAAACTGACGATCTGTTGGTGGCTACTAATTTTATCTGTCAACAGTACTATACGCTCCCACTGCCTATGTGGTTGTTTACGGAGAGCAGCATTTATCAACTTTGCATTTATTTTTCCACCGCAATAAGTTTGCAATGAGGAGGCCCTTTGGGCCTTAAATATAAAATTTATTTATTAGATATTTATAATGCATAATTACATTGAACAATGTTTATTTGCCAAAAAGATTTTGTTATCAGTTTTTGTCAGAGATCTCCTGTGTAAGACTCAGAGAATAGGAATTGTTTACGATAGCAATGTATGTCTAAATTGGTCCCGCTTCTTCATCTTGTCTACTTAACTTTCAAGGAGAACATGAACCAAATTTGTTTTATCCGACTTCTATCAAAATCTTTTGGGTTTTCTGGTTGTTTCGTTGCCACCGGTTGAAAAATATCTTTGCACGTTTTATCTGATAGTTTTATTATTGCCAGTTATCATTTGACCCCCGGTGCGTTAAGATATAAGCCTTTCAGCACTCGTTACACATTTAACGTGCAGTAAAGTTTCATTTCCTTTTAGTCGCTGACCGGCAGGCCGATCGAGGTATACTGTCTCGCACTCTCGTCATAAAATTTTACGACGAGATTGTAAGTTTAAACTTACAAGCTTCCTGAGGGGGAATGCTAGTTAACAGGAACGCAACATCTAAGAACGAAATTGTTTTCCCATCGACATTTGAATTTCTTATTGATACGATTAAGTAAACGGTGTCCCGTAGACTTCGTTTGTGCCAAATATGCTAGCTTTTGTGATCTGACGACACCAGAGGTGGCTGGCAGATCACTGACTATTAAAAATTGCTGGTAATGTGTCGGCCCGTTATCTGATTGGCTGAAGGTTTTCAAACCGCGCAAAATAGTGTATTGCTGTCCCATCTTCTACCGCCTAGTTGAGGGGTTTAGCGCCAGGAGTAGCAATCGCGACTGATCTGATGGCGTTGTCCCTCTCAGATAAAATTTAGCTCTTTAGAGCCACACAGAGAAAGACTTGGACCCATTAAACGGAGGAGTGCTCACGGAGCGGCTCGATGAACCAGAGTAGACGGTTGAGAAATCGTTCGGGGGAATCTTACTAACTCGTTCGCCGGGGTGGTCATTCTGCTTGCACTATTACTAGTGGAGTGAAGCACTTCAAGAATTAAACGGTGTGAAAGTCTGTTGCAAAGGTAGCTCAGAAAGATGACTAGCTACAATTTAATTGTATAAACATTCATCAAATTTTATTTTAGCTAGCGATAGATGCTCAGCTTTAGCTCCATCCTAACCATTTTCTGTTTCCTTGCTTGCTTTCAGAAGAGGAATTGGGTCTCGGTTTCGTGTAGTATTTCTTAGGTAGCAGTGAAATGGCTTAGGATTTGTAATCGTCCGGTTCAGTAAATCCTTTTCAAAATCTTGGTGTGTTCTGAAGAAAAGTCGCTTCACGAGGCTCCTTTGCGCTTTGTATGCATTGATGGATACCGGATTTCTAGCCGCGAGAGATTTCCTCCACAGCCTTCGCTTTTTATTAACCTCTTATATCAGCGCGTAAGTCAGCCACTGGGGTCTGTTGTTTAGTTTCTTCCTTGAAATCAGACAGTGGTTTCTGAGGCGAGTATACAATAACTCACTGAACCATTCCCAATCATCGGCTATATTACCGGAAAAAGCCGGCCCTCAATTTATATTGTTAATTTCGGCCTTCATCTGATAGAAGTCACCACGTCAAATATTTCTTCTAATCCTAATTAAGTAGGACATGACCACTTCGACCTAGAGGAGGTAGAGATTGCACCTAGTCAATGCTGTCCAGTGATTTCGTGATTACCAGGTCTAGGCAATTTGATTGCTACCCGTCACGCTCCCTGGTGGGAAATAGAACGTGTTGAATGAGGGATGAACTGAGTGTCAGGGCTAGTAAACACCGGTCGAATGCTTTCTCTGGACCACGCGCGTGTGTTGAACTCCACTCGATGAGCGGAGCGTAGAAGTCACCTATAATCAAGACGTCAGGCTAAGCATTTAATCTTGCTAATTCCTCTAGCAGACCAGCGTTAGCCTCGGGATCACTTCTATGTGGTCGGTACACGGTAAACACTTCCAGACTAGGTGATTCCGGTACCTTTGTAGTAAGTCAGATTGTCTCAATATTGCACGCGAACCGGTGTTTTTTTCTGAAAGTAGTAGTCCATGTTTTATGTAAGTTATAACTCCTCCTCCTTGAAGTCTTATCCTATCTTTTCGAAACAAATTAAATCCGGTCAGTGCTACTTCTCGGTCATCCATCTTTTCAGACAGCCAGGTTTCTGTTTAAGAAATAATGTCGGGGAGACAATAGATCATTACTTCTAGTCCGTCTAACTTGGACAGTAGACTCTGTGCGTTGGTGTAGATACATTTAAGTTTACTATTTTTGTTTTTTTTGTCACGGTCCACTTTGAACCTCCGTGTAAGGAACCACTTGAGCCTTCATTCGAATTTGTTCTGTTCAATGAATACGATGACGCTGCATTATCTGGTTGTTGTAGATCATCAAATTTTTCTTTCCGTTTTGTTATCTCAGTCTCATTTCGATAACTAACTGTCGGCCTTTTATCCTCACTGTCGGCGTATGCTCGGATTGAAAAAAAACGCCGATATTGTTATCCTTGATTCTGAAACGTCGTGCAACAATGAGGTTGACTTGTTCTTGATTTTCTAACTGCTTTCAATGGTTGTGGGCGTGTATGTTCTAATGTCATTTGGTCGCATTCCAAGTCTAAAGTGCTTTCGCACATCGATCACCTCGGTGAGCCACAGGAGCCTGTTGAGGAGGTGTTGGAAGAGCTTATGGTCTGCCAACTCCCAATCTTCAAAAGTATTGGCCGCGGCAGATCAAATTTTGCGATCTTCCGAGCAAACCTCTCGATGTTACGGTAATTTCCTGCTTCGAGGAAGGTAAACTTTGCCCGTCATTGTCTAACGACGGCGTAGTTAGCGTACTATTTCCATTCTCTTTCGTCCTTGTTTCCTTGGCGTTACAGCTGCCCGTCCCAGCAGAGGAATTGGCTGTATTTCCAAAGCGCTGATTTTGTCAAAGGAAAAAGTACTCGTGCTAGTTCTATTTCTTAACTCTGCGTTGTTTTCAACCGTACAGTATATCTGGTGTTGTCGAATCTTGGGCCTATTTGAAATGGTAGACCTTGGAGACTGTCTGGATGCAAGCACGTTAGGAGTTAATCCAAAAACGCCCACATTTTTTAATCCATAAGGATAACTGGGGATTTCGTTGACTACAGTGGCTTATGTGCGATCGTAGGTTTTTTGAACTCCAATTTGATAGAACACCCACCTACACGTACTTCCTCCAATATTTAGTGTGTTGCTGATGGATCTTGTTTATGGTGTCCAGCGGTAACGTGTACTTGGGTAATGGCTTTGCTTATGTAAGTGCACCTTCGAGTCTGCAAAACATCTTTCGGTAGCGTAGTAGTTTGTGTACCAGTCTGTTTGTCCGATAGACCGGGTTCGAGTCCCAGTCTCCTAATAATTTCTGCTCCGCTCATTGAGCGGAGTTCAACATATGTGCGTGGTCCAGAGAAAGCCTTCGACCGGTGTTTACTAGCCCTGACACTCAGTTCATCCGTCATTCAACACGTTCTATTTCCCACCAGGGAGCGTGACGGGTTGCAATCAAACTGCCTAGACCTGGTAATTACGAAATCACTGGACAGCATTGACTAGGTGCAATCTCTACCTCCTCTAGGTCGAAGTGGTCACGTCCTACTTAATTAGGACTATTCAATATTTTCGTTACCTGAACGGCCCACCAGGATTAGAAGAACTATTTGACGTGGTGACTTCTATCAGATGAAGGCCGAAATTAACAATATAAATTGAGGGCCGGCTTTTTCCGGTAATATAGCCGATGATTGGGAATGGTTCAGTGAGTTATTGCATACTCGCCTCACAAACCACTGTCCGATTTCACGGAAGAAACCAAACAGCAGACCCCAGTGGCTGACTCAAGCGCTGATATAAGAGGTTAATAAAAAGCGGAGGTTGTGAAGGAAATCACTTACAGATATAAATCCAGTATCCATTAATGCATAAAAAGTGCCGAGGAGCCTCGTGAAGCGACTTATCTCCAGGGCACGCCAAAATGTTGAAAACGATTTACTGAACCAGGCTGTTACAAATGTTAAGTTATTCTATGGCTACTTAAGAATGATCGCACAAAACCGGGACCAAGTTACCATTCTGAAGGTGAGCGACGAAACAGGAATTAATGAGGATGCAGCAAAAGCTGAACATCTCTCACTAGGTACAATAAAATTGTATACAAGTTTTTACGATTTTATTGTAGCTAGTCACCTACCTTAGTCAGTTTTGTAATATACTGTCACATGTCCGTTGAATTCTTGGGGTGCTTTAGTCCACTAGTAATAGTGCACCCAGAATGACCACGCCCCGGTGAACAAGCTAAGGAAATTCTCCTGAACGATTCCTCAACCGTCGACTTAGTTTAATCGAGCCGTCCCGTCAACATTCATCCATTTAACGGGTCCGAATCTTTCTCTATGTGGCTCAAAAAAGCCTAATTTTATCTGAGAAGGGCAACGCCATCAGATCAGTCGCGATCGCTGCTCCTGACGTTAACTCTCTCATCTAAGTGGTAGAAAATGGAACAGGAATCACCAATTTTTCGTGGTCTGAAAACCGGCAACCAATCAGTTAACGGAACGATGCATGACCAGCAATTTTTAATGGTTGGTAATATGCCAGCCACGCCTGATGGCATTAGGTCAGGAAAGCTAGCTTTTATGGTACCGATCGGTACCAAGTAATCCCACGCAGTATGTGGGACATAGTTTATTTAATCGAGTCCATAAGAAATGAAAATCTCAATGGGAAAACAATTTTGTCCTTAGATGTTGCGTCCTTGTTCACTAGCATTCCCCTCACAGAATCCATATAATTTTTATGTGATGACATCGAAAGGTAGGACTTCCCAATCGGCCTGCCGGTCAGAGACCTTAGGAGACTGCCCTTCACTGCACGTTCACTGGACAATTCAGCTTTGAGTGCTAATTTGACCACTAAATCCATGACTAAGCTATTGGATCACCTCTTGCTGCCTTCGCGGAAAAAAAAGACTTGTCGTATGCTGGATGTGTAGGCTATACTTAAGCAACAGCAGGTGGAGGCATCTGCACCCTTA
>JAYGXS010001232.1:0-15138 GCA_036362985.1 Ligula intestinalis
CGTGTAAGCATGGTCTGGCATTAAACGTGAATATTTGCCTGTTTATAAATTCACCGTACTAAAGGAATGTGATATATAAAACTTCATTTGGGTCGAAATATACGTTAATCTTATGCATTTTATATGATTCTGTAGCACTATTTATTTGCATACGCAGTGTTGACTGATGCACATTGACAATGCGCCTGTCGAACGAATTATTTTTTGATGCCCTGTGAGCATATTAGTTTATTGAGGCTTTAAGTCATTCATATTGTAACCTCTGTCTTCTAGTCGTATCTGCCGCTCCGACTGTCCATTTTGGTTTGACTGAATCACTAGGTATTCTATGGTCGATTTTTCTTTTTTATCTGAAGGCGCCCACCGAACCTTCAGTGGGCTTGCTGGCCTCCTGTATTCTTCAGAAGTTAGAGTCTCATATTCAATGATTTAAAGACTACTAGTCACAAATTGTCTGTCTGTTTGATTGAGCTATGTCGAATCTGATGCCGCGTTTGATACTTTTAGCCTAAAATGCAGATAGGCAAATGCAGAACGCTAGCCATTTATTTTCCTCTTTTTTCATTTTTCATATGATTATATCTCGAACCACTTTTCAGATGAGTACTTTAGCCCTCTTTTTGTCCTACAGTTTGCCGGTTTTCTCGTAGGGGGCCTGCTGTCACGACTTTCGAACTTCGCCGCAATGAATACGCTATGGTTACTCTCCCTAGCCTGTACTGTAGGTCATCAGGCGATGCTGTCCGCGTTTGGACTGGAACAACTTCTGGCTCCAGGCAGTAGCCTGCTTAACGAAGAATCACGTCGGACATCTCTACTGCTTGCGAACGCCGAGGGTCTTGTCTCCTTGCCGGGCTACTTTGCCCTCTACCTCTGGGGCATGCTGTTAGGTTTTTTGGTTGATGTTCATTTGGCTGAAGGTGTCAGCTCTGTCAAATACAAGTTTTTGGCTGTGCAGGAGGAAGAATCATGGTTCGTTAATGCCTCTAAAGGCCCAGCTACTTTACATTTTGCAAAAAATTGCTATCCTTGATACAATTAAGTTAAGCCGACCATTAGGATCTGCATTATTTAAATTCCATTCTATTTGGTATCGAGCTTGAATTCTCCTATTTTTTTTTTGTCTGCTCAGATCTGATCGCCTCATGCATCTTAAAACAAGTTTGCCGATCATTTTCTTCTTTGGTCTCTGCTCTTAATGAATTAATGATTTTATACGCGATGGCCATGATATCAGAATGCTAGCCTAATACGCACTCTATATGATGTGCTTGTAGTAAGAAAATCCTTTGTTAACGCATACACTGTTGCATGACCTGTTTTCTTTCAGTTAGGTTAACTTGTGTTGTTTAAAATTGAGTTTTTAGCTGTTTTACCGTTATTTCACCTTCTATTTCATAACGACTAACCCAGAACATGCACACAGAACCTTATATATTTAAATTATCTGTTTACAACCCCTTTCTAGTTGCATTTAAAATGCTGATTATCCCCGTTATTGACCAGAAACTACGTTTTTAAAGCATATGCTTGTCTGGAAATGTTTAAATTCGTCCAACGGAAAAGAAGTAGTAGATTTGGCTTCAATCAAAATAGACTGCCTGCTCTGCTGCTCGCTTTTACTTCTGTCAGGCGCTTTCAAAGAATTGTAACGTTGTCCCAAAATAAAGTACCATTACCCGTAAATCTCTAAGGCCGCGACCGCTGCTCGCGATACCTCTCAGGACGTTTCAGTTTTATATCAGTAGCTTTTTATTGATGTTCGAACCATTTTACAGTGTTTTGGACGATGTAAATGATCTGACCTCTTAACGCCTTTCGTCTTGAATGCGCATTCAAAAAGGGTCATTATGAAGTGTTTTTGGGATCTAGGCGAGGTCTGCCCCGCCGGGTATCGCTCATGCTCGCATTGATGGCCATCGGATTCCTTTCAGTGGCTTATTGGTGCGGAGAGGCTGCCACTTCTCGCCGTTTCGTCAACTTGCCTTTTATCGCTCTTCAGGTGGGCTATGCTTTCCTTTCTTTTCATCCGTCAACTCTCAAACGAAGCGCCCTTCCTCACTTTCTTTTTTCCTGTTCGCACGATATAGGCATTTATTTCCTACGCCCAAGCGGCCTTCGCCCTTCTTTGTCTGCATCGAGGTCAGCGGACAAAGTCTTCGAAAAAACAGGGTGAGTACACTTTTTTTCCGTGTCAAGGCGTTGATTATGGCTCTATGCTGGAACTTCGGAAAAACATTCAGTAGAGGACATTCTTTGAAATAAACCTAACTCTGTTGGCATATCAGTAACGCAAACCCGAAAACCACAGGGCCAGGGATGGCTCTCAAGTGTGCTCTCACTATGTCTACCCACGTTTTCAGTTGGTTAAGTCAACGCCATCAGCAACCGGGGCTGGTTTCCTGGGGGAAAATTACGTCTTTGACGATGTATTATCAGGTCAGAGAAGTCCCTAGCCGAACCATTTCAATCAGTGTATGAGGTGCCGTTCCATTTAACCTATTCTATTCTTAAATGGTTGTGCATTTTTTCGTTAGCAATGAGTTCGATCGAACCCATCCGAGTGAGTGATGTCTTCTGAGCGCACGAGCTATTTTCAGTATCCGCACTTAAGAACTGTTCTGACACAGGTTTTGTACACTCACAGTTCGATTTTTGGACAGATCTCACGCCGACTCCAGGACCAGCTATGCCCTTCAGCTGCGCCTGCTGCGAGGTACTCTTGAGCGTGCTTCTGTTTAAACTGATTGCCTGCGTGAGGGCTTAATTGGTGAGAGCCCTACAAATCTTAGTGACAGTAGCGAGATCCTTGAGGAGAGCCTCGTCGTGTTTGCTTGCAGATCATGCCTAAGCCGTCGACAGACCCTCATAGGAACCTAGGCAAAACCCTTATCTGTGTTGGCGTTGGTAACAAGCATCCTGCAGAAGCGTAGCACTGAGCTGACCCAACTTGCTCTAGCCAACTCATGGCCAAGGTGATGGCGATTGTGACCAAAAGTAGATTTGCAGAAGACTTTATGTGTTCTAGGCTGTCAAAAACAAGTGTGTACAACGTTAAAATTTTCCAGGTTGTCGTCCACAATGGCGGGAATGTTCCGTATGATGGCATGCCTCACAGCGTCGTGAAGCTCATGTGGCAAAGCCACTTTTGCGCACAAAACCCGCATCAATGGTCTGTGTGCTAACAGTGAGGTCGACCACACCACCACCACCACCACCACCACCACCACCACCACCACCACCACCACCACCACCACTACCACTACCACTACCACTACCACTACCACTACCACCACCACCACCATAAGGACGCGCAAGTAGCCCCATCTAGCATTTATGGGGCTTTGACGTAGTCATTTGCGTCGGTCACAATCTATATGGTCAAACGCTTTCCTATCGAGGCCACTGCAGTAGAGGTGGAAGCATTCCTCGGCACGGACCATTCTGCTGTGGCGATGCGCTTTATGGAGACAGACCATTGAGTCACGGACTGGTGGTCTGGCCACTTTTAGATCGAAAGGTATTCACCTTCGTGCATAGGTGGTCACCGATAGGTTACAGGACTCACTCGTTCCGTTCTCTCTCAAGCCCAACGGCTCATGAAATGAGCAGAACGACATTACTAATGAAGCTGGGGGATGCTAGAATGGTCATGTCTGGCTTATCGGCCGTCATCAGTCAGCCGTTCCCAACCCCAGGTGTTGTGCCACCTGAGGCTCGAACCCGCAACCTGTTGCTTAGAAGTTAAACACTTCAAACATTGAGCCAATGCGAAAATGCACTATAGTATACTTCGTTGCTTTATTAAATATCCCTGTACTGCACTATCAATTGACCCGACTACCGTGACTCGAACCAATCACCGTTATTGCATTTGCAGATGGTAAGTCACTATTGTCGCTCCGGCTACCATTTTCTAGTTCTTGGGCTGATGACACCTGTCACTTTCAATAAAAACGAAAATGTGTCAAGCCCCATCTTGCCGGTTTTATATCGTAAGGCACTCGCCTAAGTGCACGGGTGCTGACCGATCGGTTACGGGATTCACTTGTCCTATACTTTCGTGAGCCGCGCTAGCAGTAGCACAGTGGCTGGTGATATAGACAGGTTTACATCGCCGACAAAGCAAGAGGATACTAAAATGGCCCATTTCTGGCTCATTAGCCGTCATCAGCCAGCAATTATTGCGTATGTAGGCGGTAAGTCAATTTTGCCACTTAGGTTACTATTTTCTGGTTCGTAGCTCGTTGGCAGTTGCCACTGTGGATACAAGCGTAAATGGTAATATTATATCGTGGGGTCGTATGGACAAAGTGTGAAGCGCGCCCAGCGGACTAACGTTCACCTGATTTTCGGGCAGGGGACGGCCGGGGCATGCCAAAGAGCAAATTAGATCCCACAGGTTTTGTTAAATAAAAAAGGGCATGTTGGGTCGCGTTCTCAAAGCTTGGGAGAAGAGACTGAAAAAGTTTAAAGAAGAACAAAAGTGGCGCGATTATGTGAATAACCCTACTTAAAAATTGAAAGTAAGCGATAATTCCCGTGGTTAGTTCAAAAGGTCAACTTTCCTTAGTTTGCCGATCATAGCAATTATGGAATGCGGTTGCCTTCGAAGAACCGCTCTGCAGTTCAGTGCCGTCAGCAAATCACAGCTGGAACGATGAATGGCGTGTAGAAAACTGAAAGATTATAGGTAAGCAAACCTACTGAAAATTTGTGAGTAGTTGAGTATTATAAATAGTGAAATATCCGAACGCTCTGGATAACCTCACCGAAGTTTAATATTCGAAGATAATTAAAAGTGTTAAAAATCTCCGTCAGCGTGCAAAAGGCAGCCGTCAGAATAATTGAGTCCTTGTGTGTCCGTAGTCTGTGTATCAAATTATGCGAAACTTTTACTCGCCGCAGCGTAGTTTTCGCTGAAGGTTAGCTGTTAATTCCACATCGCGGTGGCAGTTACGTTTCACTACCGCTTCTATATACTACTACTACCTACTTATTTCATAATAGTAGGATTTTATTTTGCTGCTTTGGCATGAGCTGTTTCCCGCATGCATCGCGAATAAGTACTAGGAATGGGGCGTGGTAACATTCCTACTCAAACCGCTTTTTTTTCTCTCTCTCTCTCGTGTCATGGAAAAGTTCTGGCAGAGCCAAGGAATTAGAAACCAAAGGCAGAAGGAGGAGATGACGCTTCATTTTTAAAAGTAACCTTCCAAAGTGTTCGGCGTAAATTCCTACATTCATCGGGGACAAAAAAGGTTGAACAGCACAGGTAGCACCGGAAGACCACAAAAGATGTATAATGGGCGAAAGCGGTGACTACCAACATCCTGATGACTAATGGTCAGTAAATGAGTCGCTAATTGTACGCCAGCTGACCTCATTGTTATAGTTAAAATAAACAAATAAAAGGTAAAATAATTATTTAATGAAAAACATAGATCAAACAATTAAAATATGATAAATGCACGTGGAAATTAAGAAAATAAGAAATGGCGTCTCAGTTTAAAAAGCCCAGTAGCCTCGTGAAATCTTTTATTCCTGTGACATTCCCATCAGTGTAACAACGCGCAATTCTCCAGGCCTTGAAAACTCTTTTTTGAACAGTGCAAAAACGGAGAAATCGCGTCGAGTTGTTGAACAAACTGTTCGCTTCCTACACGCTATTCGTGAACTGCCTACGCTGTTTTGAATCGAATAATTTGGTCCAATGTCTGCTTTTTAAATATTTCCGATTTTCTTTAGGACATTGGGTAAGGGTTCCTTATAAATGCCACTAGAGTTAACTATACATACCTCAATACTTATTTCGTTTTATATTCTATTAACGTTATCTTCATTTTATTTTGAAAAGAGACTTCCTCATTCCCCTGTTTGATAAATTAACACACTTACTTTCCGCCGCCACTTTCTTGTTTGTCTGTTTGCAAATCAACTGATCTCATAGGCGCACGGATACCACTATTACTCTCCATGTCAGCCAATTAATTTTTGCCATTTCGCGGTATTAATTGCTCAGTTTCCTAATGGTTGTACTTCCCATTGGGTCCTGATTTTCTCTTATTTCTATCGCAGTGGTTTATTCAATTGTCCTCGATTTCATTCTACGTGGTATTTGTTTATTATTTAATCATCGTGCACTTTTTCGTTACCATACTTTTATACGTTCTATTTGTTAAATCTGTTTTCCTTCGCCCCGATATGCTCGACCAATCTAACCCCTTTTAACACCGGTGTAATCCTGGGCTTGATGTTGATGTTTTTGAGGAATCTTTACAGGAAATTGTTATCTCGAACCACCGTAATATTACCTTCGATATAACTTTTATTTTTTTACTTAACCGGCGGTTTTCTATCATTACCTTTCAAATTTGAGTTGATGCATTTACATTGGTTTGAATGCACTGCAAATACGATTTTTGCCATTTTATGTCTACGTGTGTAAGGACAGGTATCACCTCGCGGGAACGAGCGTGCATATGTCTCTACCCGACCCGATTTTTTTATTAGCAATGAATGCACGCGTTGAGTCCGCACCCAACCGCTCTCCATCCCATCCCCTCCCGTGTTGCATTAGTAACTACTTTGAGTCATCCCGCCCCCAATTGGGTTAAGTTGCGCATAGCAACGCGACCACATAATCATTAAGCAAGTTGATAAGCGAAGGCACTGGCTAATTACGAAACCACCTGAACGCTTTCCTCCCCCTTTTGTATCCATAAGCTGGTATCCTGTTGAAACTACGGCTCAACTCCCACAACTCACTTCTTGCTTCTGCCTTCTCAGATGTAATGCCGCTGGTGACCATAGTCTCGGGCAATTCAATGCTCTACTTCTTGGTCTCCAACGTCATAACGGGCTCTTTGAACCTCGTGATCGACACGCTGGAGCTGGGAGATCTGCGTCCAGTCTGGTTGAGTAACACCTGCCAGTTCTGCCTGCTGACTGCCTATGTGGTCATCTCGCCTTTGGTGACTGACTTCCTGCGTCACCGGGTCTTGGGTATCCTCTTCTAGGCCGCTCACTGCATCCCATCCATGTTGTTCTCACGATTGGGGGTTCCCTTTTAACTTCGTTTAGCTTTTGAGCCTTCGGCAGTGTTTTGCAAGAAGGTCAAGTTGTCGCAGCTGCTGTTGCGTCTGTTAGCTCAACGACAAAACATCGTAAAGTGCGCACAGATTGAGCCCATTTCATGTGTCCTGTCAATGACTTTGGCCTTTCGCTTCAGACCTGTGCAGTTTCCTTTCTTTCCGTGGTGCCAATGACTTTATTTTTGTTTTAAAATAGTTTATTTTGTTAACTGTTTGAAGTTGAACAATAAAAACGAGCTCAAACGTGTTTTGTTTTGCTCTGCTCTATTTTTCTTATCAGAGCTTACACCTTGTCCTTAATTAGTCTGGATTGGGCGGATGTTTCTTCAGTCGACTGAGATGCGTGCACCTACTTTTGCTCGCTGGAAAACTTCGCGCTTGACCCCAAATGACCCTCCTCAAGGTTGCTGGTGGTCGAGTGTAGCCTACTCAGGCTTCTTTCACAACATTTTCATGAAGCACATTATCTGTTGTTCTGAAGAACAATACGAACGCAAAGTGAGTAGTTGCGGTAGAATTTCTATTAGCCTTTGGGTGAAACGCATTAATATAATCCAGATCCCGCTTCCAGTGTTCTTGCCTCTGTCTTTGCACCGGGCACGGGCGGATGAAGGGAAGCGAGAGTGCGCTAGATGCGACGCAAGTCTGACATAACTTGAAACTAATTCACACGTAGGCTACCGTCTGTGCACCACCATGCTGTGGAGTCCATTGTAGACATTGTCGCAATCGGTGATCGAACTGCCGTGTGGGGTCACCCCGTGTAACTTCTATCTACTCATGCGCATCTACCTCCAGGACTACAGGATTGCGTGTCGTAGAAAACCTCTTCAATCGGAGAAGTATTTTTCTTTCAAATGCGTTGGTTTTTGTCCTTAACTTGAAGCAAACTCGGCTCATAGATTAGGTCATATGTCCTCAATAGGCCGCTTATGTCCAGTCAGTCCTAAGAAACTGCCAGCTCCTACGTTCTTACGTTCCATATTATTCGAATCAGTTGGGGTTCTCTTAGTGCAGGCTTTCAATCTAAAAGCGTTTGACCACCCCCTAGTTCTTTCAAACAGGTACCACTATATTACATGAACTACTTGGGCTTCTTTTAATTGAAGCTTTACGTAAGGCGTCAATCCCATCAGACTTCCGTTTTTAAAACGTTATATAGCAGTTTGGCGCGTGGACATGTCTTGTCTTTGTTGAGCACAGGTATGACTACTTACCTTGAATACCAAATTAGCCCAACTGTCAGTCTCTAGTACTTTCAAATTATTGATAGGACATGCTGTGCGCATTTTCCTCACAGATGGCTTTGGAAGGTGACGCCACACCTAGGCAGTCGCAACAGTCGTCTGAAGTTCTTCTGTCTTGCAGAGACCTTCGATTTGGCACTTGTAAAACACCTTGATGAGTTGCTGTTTTCCTTTTCATTTCTCACGCCTTCTTTACACCCCCGTTTTATTTTATGAACCTCTAAGTTAACTTGCAGTAGGCTTAGTCATTATTGTATTTCAAGTAGGTTTCGCTAATTTATGTGCAGGTCTCCCTGCCTTTTCGCTAGCCAGACCCCCATGTATTCACCTGCACATGATATCTTTACTCAAGTCACATGATCAGACCTATTATATGATTTCACCTGACATCTCCGAGTATACAGCGTGCGTAAGCTACATCAGGACAAAATTAGACTTATGGGAAACAAAAATATTATGTGAGAGCTGGAGCTGTTTTCACTGAAGAAGTATTTACTAAGTGGGCCTGTAATATCGATTGTCATGCAGCATAATTTCGAGATATTTCAGTCAAGTCAAAATGCCGGGCTTTGAATGATCTGATTTAGGATAATCTACTAAAACTAAACTCGGTAAAAATGACTTCGTAAGTATTATGCATTTTTCACCGATTTTTGATGCCCGTTTGGTCTGTGTTTAGGTTTCATATTTGACTTTGACATAAAATGATAAACTACTTTTACATTTTCAGTAGCCAGAGTTTCCTTTTTTCGTTGAATTCGGCCAATATTAGGCTGAATTTCCATCAGTAGGCATCAATTGCCTGATTAGCGGGAGTTAATAAGAATTATACTTCTCTTATTTGCCTACCCTAGTTGTCTCCATTCCTCGAAACAGTTGTTAACGCTGGAGTTCTGGTCCAATCCGCGACGCAACTCGTATCCAACAGTCTTCACCGAGTCGACAATGGACACCAATCTACCTACCCTGCTTAGTGTGATGATCTACGTTTTGAGCATGTAGTCCTCTCCCAACGTCGCCCCGGGGTAAGAACTTGTGCAACGCCGTTGTCTTTAGAACCCTCATGAAAACCTTCACGAAGTTATTAAGGTGTGTTTGCTTGCCCTATTCATTACCGCACTAGTGTTTTGCTGGGCTAATCGTCTGTTCGTGTGGAATGGAACGTGAGCATGTGTCAGACCGTTGGTTCAGATTGCCGCCATCCATCCGTCCTGTTTGTTATTGTTGCGGATATTTTTGCTACTGAATTAGAAATTGCTCTCGCAGTGACACGTCACCACCCGAGTTTTCTGTACGTACATTTACTACTTATTCCGCTTCAGTAGGTTGAATTAAGTTATCATGTTTTAAGACATACAAGTCTACATTCCTCTGTTAGGCATGCAGGGCCTGAAGACCGCAGCGGCGAGGATCTTCTGTGGTAACTTAAGTCACTGCGGTATTGGTGCTCCTGAAGTGATCTGACACAAAATTGCTGGGTGTTGCTGAACTCTATCATCAGCCTCAGCGCCGACAAACTTTTCCCATTGACTTGTTTGAAGACGGCTTTCCTTCATTCCAATAAACCAATACTACCGCCTCTTCCTTTCCATACTGTACTTGCGTTGGCCGATGAGAATTTAATCTACGTGGACCTCTACTCTAGGTTCACCTAGTTGAATTAAATCATTCAAAAGCGTCGATGGACGCATATTTCGGACCTCGACTATTGAATGCAGCCCCAGTTGATAAGACCGAAGTTTGGTAACAATTGGGTGCACTTGCGGTGAAAAATTATACGACCGGGCATATTTGCTTTGTTCGTTGCTGAATTGTGATGCGTCCGCTTGTAAAACCTCGGTTACCCTTTGCAATGTGCAACGAGTAGATATCAGCAACAGAGAGAGTTTTGGCTTTACGCATTTACATAGTACATCTAAAATATATAAATCAATTATTGTTATTGGCCATTTTCGGCCTGGTTGATGAACATTCACCTGAAGGCTAACGGGACTAATCTGTACCGCTCTGCCTTGTGCATCGCCAGAGACCATGAAAACGGAAACTGCTGGTAGTATGAGCAGATACTGTTGTCGACAAATACAAGGGAGACTAGAATGGCTGTTTCTGGCTTAGTAGCCGTCGTAAGCCAGCCATACTCAGACTCACGTGGGGTTCTACTCCAGTCTCAAACTCGCGACTTTTTCAATCAGAATCAAATGTCCTAACCATTAAGTCAGGGACTCGGGTTTAGGTCGGGGATTATTTACATTCGTTGATGAACGCTCACCTATGTGCCAACGAGACTCATCTGTCCTGCTCGAGTGGGGCACCACTTGCGTCTGCGTATGACTGGCTGACGGTGGCTACTAAGCCAAAAAAGTCATTCCAGTCTCTCTTCCCTTTGCTGGCAATACTATCTGCTAATTTTGTTCGTTAACCGTTATCAGCTAGTTATACCCAACCCCTAAGTAGTGTCCCACCCGAGGCTCGAACCCGCGACCTTATGATTATTAGTCTCACGCCTGGGGTGGAGGGTGCCATTTGGGGGTTCGTAATGGCTGGCTGATGACGGTTAAATGGCCAGAAATGATCACTCTATCTCCGTGGTCTTTGCCGGCAATGCTATCCATCCGAAGCCTATTCTTTCATTAATTGGTCTAGTTATTTCCGCGGGCAGTTTATCATATACCGGATGAGATTGAATTTTTACGCGAAGAGCACTTTTTTAGAAAACAAAGTGCGGCAATGTGAATCTGCGGCAGTTTGATCAAATTTTGTTTTCGAAACCCTCATGCTTGTCAAAACTTAAACTTGTACAATGGATCAGCAATTTTAATGTGTGGCTGTACCTGTCGGCCGTGGACTGATCGATTTTTCCTCGTTCACTGCCTGCCCTTTGTATTCCCGCGCATGGCACTTAAACCCGCCATCACGTTTAATCGGTGTTAATCCTCATCATCACGAAATTTAATTTTGCTTGCATCTGTGGCAAATTGATGCTCTATTGTTAGCTTCGTGCGTTTTTTCAACAGAACCTCTCTAAGGAACAGGCCATCAGGCTGTCAGGATGACTCACAGGACAGAAGAATCCCGATTTTGTAATGAAACACAGCTCCCTGGTAATTAGATGAATTTGGCTTTGTGTCATTCCTTTCGTTAAGGACGAAAAACTGCACGATGTCCGTGAAACTCCTCAATGTTTCATAGTCGAGCAAGGCGCAAGGTACAGAAGACTAAATCTCTAAGTTTACATATATTAGAGGGGAAAGCCGTTCGTTCGTACACGCTTCTTACAGTTCCGTGATCCAGTGTGCTGGTGGTACAAAAGCGGTGAACTTGTTTGGCAAATTTGCGAGCCGCAACGTTTTCCTCTTAGGCGCCCGTGCTGTTCGTTGATTGACTATCTGTTCGATGAGCACGGATATGTATCCAACGCTGCACTAGAAGAGGTAGTGGAGCATTTTAGTCGTGTGAGTAGTACATGTTACGTACGGATTCTATCTGGGAAAACGATTGCCGTTTCAAGTCACGCACAGAAGGTCTGCTATGGTGATAACTGATTGTGATATTCTGTAAATATTCCTATGTTTAATTTAATTTGTGGCAAACATGTTTTCGGCAAGTCTTCATCAGGCCCGTGACGATGCAGAACAATTAAAGTTTAAATGTGTGGGAAAATCAATAATTGTCTGACGTGGGTGCCGATTGGTCTCTGCGGCCTATGTCAGTCCGCGCAAGTAGGCGAGATCGAATCAGAATTCCAACGATGAGCTCCTGCAAGAGCTCGAAAGCTCAGGAAAAAATACGTCCCGTTCCAGCGGTCGATCATTAGTCTTCTTTACCAATAGACATACCTGGAATGCGAATATTCTTTCTCATTCGAGAATTCCAACAGCTACAGAAAAGGCGTTATAAAAACGGATGCTCAAAAAGTTTCATCCTCGGGAATATTGGCGAACGCACCAAGAAGCAACAATGCAACAAGCGAGCTGGTCAGATGGTACTTGAGGATTGCAATCGCAAGCGCTTTCCCTGCGGCGAACTTACGCATGTTCTTCACAAACTCTTCCCTCCTACGATTTAGAGGTAAAGAACGACTCCTGTTGAAGACCACATCCACGTGCCTACTTGCGCAGATTGACATAGTCTGCAGTGGCCAAACGGCGCCCACGTCAGACAATTATTAATTTTCCCACACTTTTAAACTTGAATTATTCTGCAACGTTACTGGGCTAATGAAGAGTTGCCGAAAACATGTCTGCCAAAATAAACAGAGTTTTCAGATTGTGATATTTTTGCGTATTTTTCAGGTTCCCTATTTTCTGCATTCCGATTAATATTTATGGTCCTCTTACCGCTTTCATATGCCTTTTTAAATTGCTTGTAATAGATCTAATTTGGTCAACCGCGAGACGGTGTTTGCTACTTTTCTTATGGAAACTTTAAACTTTATCATAAGCATTTGAGAGTGAGCGAGTTGACAATACCTACGTACTTCACTTTTTAACGACTCTCGTACTTTTGTATGTATGAAGGAGTGTCTCATCCTGTTTTTATGAATACCCTAGCTTTAAAGTTATTATTCATTTTAAACTATGAGTAAGTGTCATACCGCATCTTTTATGCACAAATTAGGGAACAACCGAAGTCAGTGCTGATTACTGTCCTCATTTAGGAAAGGAACTGACTGTAGGCAGCACTACTACAGGTCCCTGAAAATTCACAATACTTTGTTGTAATCTTGAAGTATATTGCTCCCTCAACCTTTGACTTATTCCCTCACGTGATCTGTAACCCAAGATGCTTGAAATTAAGATTATGCATACCTAAATCTAATTAATTTTAGTTTCTTTGATGGCCCTATACCTTTGTAGATACTGCTGTTATCAGTATGTTTTGTACAAAAAGGCTGAGACCACTAGCTTTATGCCTCTTTTGCACGATGTTTTTACTTTCATTACATGATATTTAATTATGATGTAAGGTGTACTTTTGAGCTATTTCCAGCGTCCGTTTACGGTTTCCTAACCTTTGAGTTGCTTGAAGAATAAGGATAATTTTATACGTCACATTACTGAATAGTCAGCTCTTTTATCGTTAACAGTGAAATCGCTCTATGGCGTCTGGTAACATGCCCTGCATCGTCCTGAATACGATTCCAATACAGACGTGTTGATGTCATCAAGATATTTAAGCGTGATATGATTCCTGGCGACCCAATTTAACTTTCAGTGATTCAAAAATTTCAGCCGTCAGTTTATCTAGTTTTGGCACACTTACACAGGTTTTATTTGTCCGAAGACTTTCGAAAGAGCTTTCGCCGTGGGCGGCTTACCCGCACCATATTAAGACCTCTCACTGGATAGTTTCTGCATACCAGCTCATGCTGTCTTCCGGGTTTGTAGTCAGAAGCATTTTTAGGCAATAAAATGTTATGTCCCATAAGTGAAAAGCGACTAACGGAGAAGATTCCCAAACTATTTCCTGCGTTTTTCATTACCTTGTTTCGCAACGAACCACGTTAAGTAACTTAGACTACATCCGGTGTTTATTGGCATTTATGCTTGTTGAGGCGAATGTTCGCATCCAAGGAACGTGAATATTTTAAGAAGAAGAAGGATAATCGAACACTGGAATCATTATTTTATTAGCCTGAGCCTGAGCCAAACAACACAGTTATTAATTTTCTACCCGTTCAAATTTTAGCTGTTTTGTGCACACACCAGAACTAGCCACCTCATTTGTTGCTGCTTTTCCCATCCCTGACAATGGGCTCCTGCAGGAGCCCGAAAGCTCAGGCTAATAAAATAATGATTCCATTGTTCGATTATCCTTCTTCTTCTCAAAATATTTATGCTTGTATTTGTGAGGTCGTTATGCGCTTTATGCTTTTTAAGTCCTAACTCCAGCTTAACTTATGCATTCGCAGTTACCGATAGACCTGCTCACGTTGCTCTGCGATGGATGCTGAAAAGACTGCGCGCCATTTAAAGTTTGTCAGCAATCTGACTGGAGGTACAATTTTGGAATTAACTTGTCTGCTGACTATACCATGCGCCCTCGCATACTCACATGTTCTCATCGACCATCTCTATTCAAGAGTGACTTCCAAGATACCGTAAGTTAGTTTTTCCAAACTGTGCCCCTAAGATTCGATTTTTCATCGCAACTTTTAATGTCCCGTGGGAACTACAAGAATGCGTCAACTTTATATTCAACGGTTGTCCTGTACTTCTCTGTAGGCCCCTCATACGGGACTTTCTACTGATCATTGCAGTCTTCGTTCTGCCTAGTACATTACTCTCCGACTACGTCTTTGAGGTAACGGTGATTACTTGTACAACCGCAATCCTTCTTTTTTATCATTCACGAAATGGGAAGTTTCCCGCGCCTCTTCCTGAGCCTCTGTACGTTTGGCACCGAGTCCTTTGTGCCTATATCCTCCTTTACACCTGTGTATGCATATATGCCGTGGACATTCCGCTATTTCCGCGCCGTTTGGCTAAGACGGAGGCCCATGGTGTCTCGCTGAAGGACGTAGGTGTGGGCCTGATCTCGGTTTCCTGCGGCATCTCAAATGTTCCCTTCGTGTACTTCTGCCACACTTCTGCGTGCTCTTATGCCTCCATGATCTCCGTGATCATATCGACGGTCATTCTGATTCTCTTGGGGGCTTCACGCACCGTAGTAGTCAAACTACTGGGTTATCCGGACCACGTGACAGAATACGGTGTGCACTGGAATTTCTTTATCACCATGGCTGCTCTGCGTGTAAGCATGGTCTGGCATTAAACGTGAATATTTGCCTGTTTATA
>JAYGXS010001233.1:0-15137 GCA_036362985.1 Ligula intestinalis
CGTGTAAGCATGGTCTGGCATTAAACGTGAATATTTGCCTGTTTATAAATTCACCGTACTAAAGGAATGTGATATATAAAACTTCATTTGGGTCGAAATATACGTTAATCTTATGCATTTTATATGATTCTGTAGCACTATTTATTTGCATACGCAGTGTTGACTGATGCACATTGACAATGCGCCTGTCGAACGAATTATTTTTTGATGCCCTGTGAGCATATTAGTTTATTGAGGCTTTAAGTCATTCATATTATAACCTCTGTCTTCTAGTCGTATCTGCCGCTCCGACTGTCCATTTTGGTTTGAATGAATCACTAGGTATTCTATGATCGATTTTTCTTTTTTATCTGAAGGCGCCCACCGAACCTTCAGTGGGCTTGCTGGCCTCCTGTATTCTTCAGAAGTTAGAGTCTCATATTCAATGATTTAAAGACTACTAGTCACAAATTGCCTGTCTGTTTGATTGAGCTATGTCGAATCTGATGCCGCGTTTGATACTTTTAGCCTAAAATGCAGATAGGCAAATGCAGAACGCTAGCCATTTATTTTCCTCTTTTTTCATTTTTCATATGATTATATCTCGAACCACTTTTCAGATGAGTACTTTAGCCCTCTTTTTGTCCTACAGTTTGCCGGTTTTCTCGTAGGGGGCCTGCTGTCACGACTTTCGAACTTCGCCGCAATGAATACGCTATGGTTACTCTCCCTAGCCTGTACTGTAGGTCATCAGGCGATGCTGTCCGCGTTTGGACTGGAACAACTTCTGGCTCCAGGCAGTAGCCTGCTTAACGAAGAATCACGTCGGACATCTCTACTGCTTGCGAACGCCGAGGGTCTTGTCTCCTTGCCGGGCTACTTTGCCCTCTACCTCTGGGGCATGCTGTTAGGTTTTTTGGTTGATGTTCATTTGGCTGAAGGTGTCAGCTCTGTCAAATACAAGTTTTTGGCTGTGCAGGAGGAAGAATCATGGTTCGTTAATGCCTCTAAAGGCCCAGCTACTTTACATTTTGCAAAAAATTGCTATCCTTGATACAATTAAGTTAAGCCGACCATTAGGATCTGCATTATTTAAATTCCATTCTATTTGGTATCGAGCTTGAATTCTCCTATTTTTTTTTTGTCTGCTCAGATCTGATCGCCTCATGCATCTTAAAACAAGTTTGCCGATCATTTTCTTCTTTGGTCTCTGCTCTTAATGAATTAATGATTTTATACGCGATGGCCATGATATCAGAATGCTAGCCTAATACGCACTCTATATGATGTGCTTGTAGTAAGAAAATCCTTTGTTAACGCATACACTGTTGCATGACCTGTTTTCTTTCAGTTAGGTTAACTTGTGTTGTTTAAAATTGAGTTTTTAGCTGTTTTACCGTTATTTTACCTTCTATTTCATAACGACTAACCCACAACATGCACACAGAACCTTATATATTTAAATTATCTGTTTACAACCCCTTTCTAGTTGCATTTAAAATGCTGATTATCCCCGTTATTGACCAGAAACTACGTTTTTAAAGCATATGCTTGTCTGGAAATGTTTAAATTCGTCCAACGGAAAAGAAGTAGTAGATTTGGCTTCAATCAAAATAGACTGCCTGCTCTGCTGCTCGCTTTTACTTCTGTCAGGCGCTTTCAAAGAATTGTAACGTTGTCCCAAAATAAAGTACCATTACCCGTAAATCTCTAAGGCCGCGACCGCTGCTCGCGATACCTCTCAGGACGTTTCAGTTTTATATCAGTAGCTTTTTATTGATGTTCGAACCATTTTACAGTGTTTTGGACGATGTAAATGATCTGACCTCTTAACGCCTTTTGTCTTGAATGCGCATTCAAAAAGGGTCATTTTGAAGTGTTTTTGGGATCTAGGCGAGGTCTGCCCCGCCGGGTATCGCTCATGCTCGCATTGATGGCCATCGGATTCCTTTCAGTGGCTTATTGGTGCGGAGAGGCTGCCACTTCTCGCCGTTTCGTCAACTTGCCTTTTATCGCTCTTCAGGTGGGCTATGCTTTCCTTTCTTTTTATCCGTCAACTCTCAAACGAAGCGCCCTTCCTCACTTTCTTTTTTCCTGTTCGCACGATATAGGCATTTATTTCCTACGCCCAAGCGGCCTTCGCCCTTCTTTGTCTGCATCGAGGTCAGCGGACAAAGTCTTCGAAAAAACAGGGTGAGTACACTTTTTTTCCGTGTCAAGGCGTTGATTATGGCTCTATGCTGGAACTTCGGAAAAACATTCAGTAGAGGACATTCTTTGAAATAAACCTAACTCTGTTGGCATATCAGTAACGCAAACCCGAAAACCACAGGGCCAGGGATGGCTCTCAAGTGTGCTCTCACTATGTCTACCCACGTTTTCAGTTGGTTAAGTCAACGCCATCAGCAACCGGGGCTGGTTTCCTGGGGGAAAATTACGTCTTTGACGATGTATTATCAGGTCAGAGAAGTCCCTAGCCGAACCATTTCAATCAGTGTATGAGGTGCCGTTCCATTTAACCTATTCTATTCTTAAATGGTTGTGCATTTTTTCGTTAGCAATGAGTTCGATCGAACCCATCCGAGTGAGTGATGTCTTCTGAGCGCACGAGCTATTTTCAGTATCCGCACTTAAGAACTGTTCTGACACAGGTTTTGTACACTCACAGTTCGATTTTTGGACAGATCTCACGCCGACTCCAGGACCAGCTATGCCCTTCAGCTGCGCCTGCTGCGAGGTACTCTTGAGCGTGCTTCTGTTTAAACTGATTGCCTGCGTGAGGGCTTAATTGGTGAGAGCCCTACAAATCTTAGTGACAGTAGCGAGATCCTTGAGGAGAGCCTCGTCGTGTTTGCTTGCAGATCATGCCTAAGCCGTCGACAGACCCTCATAGGAACCTAGGCAAAACCCTTATCTGTGTTGGCGTTGGTAACAAGCATCCTGCAGAAGCGTAGCACTGAGCTGACCCAACTTGCTCTAGCCAACTCATGGCCAAGGTGATGGCGATTGTGACCAAAAGTAGATTTGCAGAAGACTTTATGTGTTCTAGGCTGTCAAAAACAAGTGTGTACAACGTTAAAATTTTCCAGGTTGTCGTCCACAATGGCGGGAATGTTCCGTATGATGGCATGCCTCACAGCGTCGTGAAGCTCATGTGGCAAAGCCAATTTTGCGCACAAAACCCGCATCAATGGTCTGTGTGCTAACAGTGAGGTCGACCACACCACCACCACCACCACCATCACCACCACCACCACCACCACCACCACCACCACCACCACTACCACTACCACTACCACTACCACTACCACTACCACCACCACCACCATAAGGACGCGCAAGTAGCCCCATCTAGCATTTATGGGGCTTTGACGTAGTCATTTGCGTCGGTCACAATCTATATGGTCAAACGCTTTCCTATCGAGGCCACTGCAGTAGAGGTGGAAGCATTCCTCGGCACGGACCATTCTGCTGTGGCGATGCGCTTTATGGAGACAGACCATTGAGTCACGGACTGGTGGTCTGGCCACTTTTAGATCGAAAGGTATTCACCTTCGTGCATAGGTGGTCACCGATAGGTTACAGGACTCACTCGTTCCGTTCTCTCTCAAGCCCAACGGCTCATGAAATGAGCAGAACGACATTACTAATGAAGCTGGGGGATGCTAGAATGGTCATGTCTGGCTTATCGGCCGTCATCAGTCAGCCGTTCCCAACCCCAGGTGTTGTGCCACCTGAGGCTCGAACCCGCAACCTGTTGCTTAGAAGTTAAACACTTCAAACATTGAGCCAATGCGAAAATGCACTATAGTATACTTCGTTGCTTTATTAAATATCCCTGTACTGCACTATCAATTGACCCGACTACCGTGACTCGAACCAATCACCGTTATTGCATTTGCAGATGGTAAGTCACTATTGTCGCTCCGGCTACCATTTTCTAGTTCTTGGGCTGATGACACCTGTCACTTTCAATAAAAACGAAAATGTGTCAAGCCCCATCTTGCCGGTTTTATATCGTAAGGCACTCGCCTAAGTGCACGGGTGCTGACCGATCGGTTACGGGATTCACTTGTCCTATACTTTCGTGAGCCGCGCTAGCAGTAGCACAGTGGCTGGTGATATAGACAGGTTTACATCGCCGACAAAGCAAGAGGATACTAAAATGGCCCATTTCTGGCTCATTAGCCGTCATCAGCCAGCAATTATTGCGTATGTAGGCGGTAAGTCAATTTTGCCACTTAGGTTACTATTTTCTGGTTCGTAGCTCGTTGGCAGTTGCCACTGTGGATACAAGCGTAAATGGTAATATTATATCGTGGGGTCGTATGGACAAAGTGTGAAGCGCGCCCAGCGGACTAACGTTCACCTGATTTTCGGGCAGGGGACGGCCGGGGCATGCCAAAGAGCAAATTAGATCCCACAGGTTTTGTTAAATAAAAAAGGGCATGTTGGGTCGCGTTCTCAAAGCTTGGGAGAAGAGACTGAAAAAGTTTAAAGAAGAACAAAAGTGGCGCGATTATGTGAATAACCCTACTTAAAAATTGAAAGTAAGCGATAATTCCCGTGGTTAGTTCAAAAGGTCAACTTTCCTTAGTTTGCCGATCATAGCAATTATGGAATGCGGTTGCCTTCGAAGAACCGCTCTGCAGTTCAGTGCCGTCAGCAAATCACAGCTGGAACGATGAATGGCGTGTAGAAAACTGAAAGATTATAGGTAAGCAAACCTACTGATAATTTGTGAGTAGTTGAGTATTATAAATAGGGAAATATCAGAACGCTCTGGATAACCTCACCGAAGTTTAATATTCGAAGATAATTAAAAGTGTTAAAAATCTCCGTCAGCGTGCAAAAGGCAGCCGTCAGGATAATTGAGTCCTTGTGTGTCCGTAGTCTGTGTATCAAATTATGAGAAACTTTTACTCGCCGCAGCGTAGTTTTCGCTGAAGGTTAGCTGTTAATTCCACATCGCGGTGGCAGTTACGTTTCACTACCGCTTCTATATACTACTACTACCTACTTATTTCATAATAGTAGGATTTTATTTTGCCGCTTTGGCATGAGCTGTTTCCCGCATGCATCGCGAATAAGTACTAGGAATGGGGCGTGGTAACATTCCTACTCAAACCGCTTTTTTTTCTCTCTCTCGTGTCATGGAAAAGTTCTGGCAGAGCCAAGGAATTAGAAACCAAAGGCAGAAGGAGGAGATGACGCTTCATTTTTAAAAGTAACCTTCCAAAGTGTTCGGCGTAAATTCCTACATTCATCGGGGACAAAAAAGGTTGAACAGCACAGGTAGCACCGGAAGACCACAAAAGATGTATAATGGGCGAAAGCGGTGACTACCAACATCCTGATGACTAATCGTCAGTAAATGAGTCGCTAATTGTACGCCAGCTGACCTCATTGTTATAGTTAAAATAAACAAATAAAAGGTAAAATCATTATTTAATGAAAAACATAGATCAACCAATTAAAATATGATAAATGCACGTGGAAATTAAGAAAATAAGAAATGGCGTCTCAGTTTAAAAAGCCCAGTAGCCTCGTGAAATCTTTTATTCCTGTGACATTCCCATCAGTGTAACAACGCGCAATTCTCCAGGCCTTGAAAACTCTTTTTTGAACAGTGCAAAAACGGAGAAATCGCGTCGAGTTGTTGAACAAACTGTTCGCTTCCTACACGCTATTCGTGAACTGCCTACGCTGTTTTGAATCGAATAATTTGGTCCAATGTCTGCTTTTTAAATATTTCCGATTTTCTTTAGGACATTGGGTAAGGGTTCCTTATAAATGCCACTAGAGTTAACTATACATACCTCAATACTTATTTCGTTTTATATTCTATTAACGTTATCTTCATTTTATTTTGAAAAGAGACTTCCTCATTCCCCTGTTTGATAAATTAACACACTTACTTTCCGCCGCCACTTTCTTGTTTGTCTGTTTGCAAATCAACTGATCTCATAGGCGCACGGATACCACTATTACTCTCCATGTCAGCCAATTAATTTTTGCCATTTCGCGGTATTAATTGCTCAGTTTCCTAATGGTTGTACTTCCCATTGGGTCCTGATTTTCTCTTATTTCTATCGCAGTGGTTTATTCAATTGTCCTCGATTTCATTCTACGTGGTATTTGTTTATTATTTAATCATCGTGCACTTTTTCGTTACCATACTTTTATACGTTCTATTTGTTAAATCTGTTTTCCTTCGCCCCGATATGCTCGACCAATCTAACCCCTTTTAACACCGGTGTAATCCTGGGCTTGATGTTGATGTTTTTGAGGAATCTTTACAGGAAATTGTTATCTCGAACCACCGTAATATTACCTTCGATATAACTTTTATTTTTTTTACTTAACCGGCGGTTTTCTATCATTACCTTTCAAGTTTGAGTTGATGCATTTACATTGGTTTGAATGCACTGCAAATACGATTTTTGCCCTTTTATGTCTACGTGTGTAAGGACAGGTATCACCTCGCGGGAACGAGCGTGCATATGTCTCTACCCGACCCGATTTTTTTATTAGCAATGAATGCATGCGTTGAGTCCGCACCCAACCGCTCTCCATCCCATCCCCTCCCGTGTTGCATTAGTAACTACTTTGAGTCATCCCGCCCCCAATTGGGTAAAGTTGCGCATAGCAACGCGACCACATAATCATTAAGCAAGTTGATAAGCGAAGGCACTGGCTAATTACGAAACCACCTGAACGCTTTCCTCCCCCTTTTGTATCCATAAGCTGGTATCCTGTTGAAACTACGGCTCAACTCCCACAACTCACTTCTTGCTTCTGCCTTCTCAGATGTAATGCCGCTGGTGACCATAGTCTCGGGCAATTCAATGCTCTACTTCTTGGTCTCCAACGTCATCACGGGCTCTTTGAACCTCGTGATCGACACGCTGGAGCTGGGAGATCTGCGTCCAGTCTGGTTGAGTAACACCTGCCAGTTCTGCCTGCTGACCGCCTATGTGGTCATCTCGCCTTTGGTGACTGACTTCCTGCGTCACCGGGTCTTGGGTATCCTCTTCTAGGCCGCTCACTGCATCCCATCCATGTTGTTCTCACGATTGGGGGTTCCCTTTTAACTTCGTTTAGCTTTTGAGCCTTCGGCAGTGTTTTGCAAGAAGGTCAAGTTGTCTCAGCTGCTGTTGCGTCTGTTATCTAAACGACAAAACATCGTAAAGTGCGCACAGATTGAGCCCATTTCATGTGTCCTGTCAATGACTTTGGCCTTTCGCTTCAGACCTGTGCAGTTTCCTTTCTTTCCGTGGTGCCAATGACTTTATTTTTGTTTTAAAATAGTTTATTTTGTTAACTGTTTGAAGTTGAACAATAAAAACGAGCTCAAACGTGTTTTGTTTTGCTCTGCTCTATTTTTCTTATCAGAGCTTACACCTTGTCCTTAATTAGTCTGGATTGGGCGGATGTTTCTTCAGTCGACTGAGATGCGTGCACCTACTTTTGCTCGCTGGAAAACTTCGCGCTAGACCCCAAATGACCCTCCTCAAGGTTGCTGGTGGTCGAGTGTAGCCTACTCAGGCTTCTTTCACAACATTTTCATGAAGCACATTATCTGTTGTTCTGAAGAACAATACGAACGCAAACTGAGTAGTTGCGGTAGAATTTCTATTAGCCTTTGGGTGAAACGCATTAATATAATCCAGATCCCGCTTCCAGTGTTCTTGCCTCTGTCTTTGCACCGGGCACGGGCGGATGAAGGGAAGCGAGAGTGCGCTAGATGCGACGCAAGTCTGACATAACTTGAAACTAATTCACACGTAGGCTACCGTCTGTGCACCACCATGCTGTGGAGTCCATTGTAGACATTGTCGCAATCGGTGATCGAACTGCCGTGTGGGGTCACCCCGTGTAACTTCTATCTACTCATGCGCATCTACCTCCAGGACTACAGGATTGCGTGTCGTAGAAAACCTCTTCAATCGGAGAAGTATTTTTCTTTCAAATGCGTTGGTTTTTGTCCTTAACTTGAAGCAAACTCGGCTCATAGATTAGGTCATATGTCCTCAATAGGCCGCTTATGTCCAGTCAGTCCTAAGAAACTGCCAGCTCCTACGTTCTTACGTTCCATATTATTCGAATCAGTTGGGGTTCTCTTAGTGCAGGCTTTCAATCTAAAAGCGTTTGACCACCCCCTAGTTCTTTCAAACAGGTACCACTATATTACATGAACTACTTGGGCTTCTTTTAATTGAAGTTTTACGTAAGGCGTCAATCCCATCAGACTTCCGTTTTTAAAACGTTATATAGCAGTTTGGCGCGTGGACATGTCTTGTCTTTGTTGAGCACAGGTATGACTACTTACCTTGAATACCAAATTAGCCCAACTGTCAGTCTCTAGTACTTTCAAATTATTGATAGGACATGCTGTGCACATTTTCCTCACAGATGGCTTTGGAAGGTGACGCCACACCTAGGCAGTCGCAACAGTCGTCTGAAGTTCTTCTGTCTTGCAGAGACCTTCGATTTGGCACTTGTAAAACACCTTGATGAGTTGCTGTTTTCCTTTTCATTTCTCACGCCTTCTTTACACCCCCGTTTTATTTTATGCACCTCTAAGTTAACTTGCAGTAGGCTTAGTCATTATTGTATTTCAAGTAGGTTTCGCTAATTTATGTGCAGGTCTCCCTGCCTTTTCGCTAGCCAGACCCCCATGTATTCACCTGCACATGATATCTTTACTCAAGTCACATGATCAGACCTATTATATGATTTCACCTGACATCTCCGAGTATACAGCGTGCGTAAGCTACATCAGGACAAAATTAGACTTATGGGAAACAAAAATATTATGTGAGAGCTGGAGCTGTTTTCACTGAAGAAGTATTTACTAAGTGGGCCTGTAATATCGATTGTCATGCAGCATAATTTCGAGATATTTCAGTCAAGTCAAAATGCCGGGCTTTGAATGATCTGATTTAGGATAATCTACTAAAACTAAACTCGGTAAAAATGACTTCGTAAGTATTATGCATTTTTCACCGATTTTTGATGCCCGTTTGGTCTGTGTTTAGGTTTCATATTTGACTTTGACATAAAATGATAAACTACTTTTACATTTTCAGTAGCCCGAGTTTCCTTTTTTCGTTGAATTCGGCCAATATTAGGCTGAATTTCCATCAGTAGGCATCAATTGCCTGATTAGCGGGAGTTAATAAGAATTATACTTCTCTTATTTGCCTACCCTAGTTGTCTCCATTCCTCGAAACAGTTGTTAACGCTGGAGTTCTGGTCCAATCCGCGACGCAACTCGTATCCAACAGTCTTCACCGAGTCGACAATGGACACCAATCTACCTACCCTGCTTAGTGTGATGATCTACGTTGTGAGCATGTAGTCCTCTCCCAATGTCGCCCCGAGGTAAGAACTTGTGCAACGCCGTTGTCTTTAGAACCCTCATGAAAACCTTCACGAAGTTATTAAGGTGTGTTTGCTTGCCCTATTCATTACCGCACTAGTGTTTTGCTGGGCTAATCGTCTGTTCGTGTGGAATGGAACGTGAGCATGTGTCAGACCGTTGGTTCAGATTGCCGCCATCCATCCGTCCTGTTTGTTATTGTTGCGGATATTTTTGCTACTGAATTAGAAATTGCTCTCGCAGTGACACGTCACCACCCGAGTTTTCTGTACGTACATTTACTACTTATTCCGCTTCAGTAGGTTGAATTAAGTTATCATGTTTTAAGACATACAAGTCTACATTCCTCTGTTAGGCATGCAGGGCCTGAAGACCGCAGCGGCGAGGATCTTCTGTGGTAACTTAAGTCACTGCGGTATTGGTGCTCCTGAAGTGATCTGACACAAAATTGCTGGGTGTTGCTGAACTCTATCATCAGCCTCAGCGCCGACAAACTTTTCCCATTGACTTGTTTGAAGACGGCTTTCCTTCATTCCAATAAACCAATACTACCGCCTCTTCCTTTCCATACTGTACTTGCGTTGGCCGATGAGAATTTAATCTACGTGGACCTCTACTCTAGGTTCACCTAGTTGAATTAAATCATTCAAAAGCGTCGATGGACGCATATTTCGGACCTCGACTATTGAATGCAGCCCCAGTTGATAAGACCGAAGTTTGGTAACAATTGGGTGCACTTGCGGTGAAAAATTATACGACCGGGCATATTTGCTTTGTTCGTTGCTGAATTGTGATGCGTCCGCTTGTAAAACCTCGGTTACCCTTTGCAATGTGCAACGAGTAGATATCAGCAACAGAGAGAGTTTTGGCTTTACGCATTTACATAGTACATCTAAAATATATAAATCAATTATTGTTATTGGCCATTTTCGGCCTGGTTGATGAACATTCACCTGAAGGCTAACGGGACTAATCTGTACCGCTCTGCCTTGTGCATCGCCAGAGACCATGAAAACGGAAACTGCTGGTAGTATGAGCAGATACTGTTGTCGACAAATACAAGGAAGACTAGAATGGCTGTTTCTGGCTTAGTAGCCGTCGTCAGCCAGCCATACTCAGACTCACGTGGGGTTCTACTCCAGTCTCAAACTCGCGACTTTTTCAATCAGAATCAAATGTCCTAATCATTAAGTCAGGGACTCGGGTTTAGGTCGGGGATTATTGACATTCGTTGATGAACGCTCACCTATGTGCCAACGAGACTCATCTGTCCTGCTCGAGTGGGGCACCACTTGCGTCTGCGTATGACTGGCTGACGGTGGCTACTAAGCCAAAAAAGTCATTCCAGTCTCTCTTCCCTTTGCTGGCAATACTATCTGCTAATTTTGTTCGTTAACCGTTATCAGCTAGTTATACCCAACCCCTAAGTAGTGTCCCACCCGAGGCTCGAACCCGCGACCTTATGATTATGAGTCTCACGCCTGGGGTGGAGGGTGCCATTTGGGGGTTCGTAATGGCTGGCTGATGACGGTTAAATGGCCAGAAATGATCACTCTATCTCCGTGGTCTTTGCCGGCAATGCTATCCATCCGAAGCCTATTCTTTCATTAATTGGTCTAGTTATTTCCGCGGGCAGTTTATCATATACCGGATGAGATTGAATTTTTACGCGAAGAGCACTTTTTTAGAAAACAAAGTGCGGCAATGTGAATCTGCGGCAGTTTGATCAAATTTTGTTTTCGAAACCCTCATGCTTGTCAAAACTTAAACTTGCACAATGGATCAGCAATTTTAATGTGTGGCTGTACCTGTCGGCCGTGGACTGATCGATTTTTCCTCGTTCACTGCCTGCCCTTTGTATTCCCGCGCATGGCACTTAAACCCGCCATCACGTTTAATCGGTGTTAATCCTCATCATCACGAAATTTAATTTTGCTTGCATCTGTGGCAAATTGATGCTCTATTGTTAGCTTCGTGCGTTTTTTCAACAGAACCTCTCTAAGGAACAGGCCATCAGGCTGTCAGGATGACTCACAGGACAGAAGAATCCCGATTTTGTAATGAAACACAGCTCCCTGGTAATTAGATGAATTTGGCTTTGTGTCATTCCTTTCGTTAAGGACGAAAAACTGCACGATGTCCGTGAAACTCCTCAATGTTTCATAGTCGAGCAAGGCGCAAGGTACAGAAGACTAAATCTCTAAGTTTACATATATTAGAGGGGAAAGCCGTTCGTTCGTACACGCTTCTTACAGTTCCGTGATCCAGTGTGCTGGTGGTACAAAAGCGGTGAACTTGTTTGGCAAATTTGCGAGCCGCAACGTTTTCCTCTTAGGCGCCCGTGCTGTTCGTTGATTGACTATCTGTTCGATGAGCACGGATATGTATCCAACGCTGCACTAGAAGAGGTAGTGGAGCATTTTAGTCGTGTGAGTAGTACATGTTACATACGGATTCTATCTGGGAAAACGATTGCCGTTTCAAGTCACGCACAGAAGGTCTGCTATGGTGATAACTGATTGTGATATTCTGTAAATATTCCTATGTTTAATTTAATTTGTGGCTAACATGTTTTCGGCAAGTCTTCATCAGGCCCGTGACGATGCAGAACAATTAAAGTTTAAATGTGTGGGAAAATCAATAATTGTCTGACGTGGGTGCCGATTGGTCTCTGCGGCCTATGTCAGTCCGCGCAAGTAGGCGAGATCGAATCAGAATTCCAACGATGAGCTCCTGCAAGAGCTCGAAAGCTCAGGAAAAAATACGTCCCGTTCCAGCGGTCGATCATTAGTCTTCTTTACCAATAGACATACCTGGAATGCGAATATTCTTTCTCATTCGAGAATTCCAACAGCTACAGAAAAGGCGTTATAAAAACGGATGCTCAAAAAGTTTCATCCTCGGGAATATTGGCGAACGCACCAAGAAGCAACAATGCAACAAGCGAGCTGGTCAGATGGTACTTGAGGATTGCAATCGCAAGCGCTTTCCCTGCGGCGAACTTACGCATGTTCTTCACAAACTCTTCCCTCCTACGATTTAGAGGTAAAGAACGACTCCTGTTGAAGACCACATCCACGTGCCTACTTGCGCAGATTGACATAGTCTGCAGTGGCCAAACGGCGCCCACGTCAGACAATTATTAATTTTCCCACACTTTTAAACTTGAATTATTCTGCAACGTTACTGGGCTAATGAAGAGTTGCCGAAAACATGTTTGCCAAAATAAACAGAGTTTTCAGATTGTGATATTTTTGCGTATTTTTCAGGTTCCCTATTTTCTGCATTCCGATTAATATTTATGGTCCTCTTACCGCTTTCATATGCCTTTTTAACTTGCTTGTAATAGATCTAATTTGGTCAACCGCGAGACGGTGTTTGCTACTTTTCTTGTGGAAACTTTAAACTTTATCATAAGCATTTGAGAGTGAGCGAGTTGACAATACCTACGTACTTCACTTTTTAACGACTCTCGTACTTTTGTATGTATGAAGGAGTGTCTCATCCTGTTTTTATGAATACCCTAGCTTTAAAGTTATTATTCATTTTAAACTATGAGTAAGTGTCATACCGCATCTTTTATGCACAAATTAGGGAACAACCGAAGTCAGTGCTGATTACTGTCCTCATTTAGGAAAGGAACTGACTGTAGGCAGCACTACTACAGGTCCCTGAAAATTCACAATACTTTGTGTAATCTTGAAGTATATTGCTCCCTCAACCTTTGACTTATTCCCTCACGTGATCTGTAACCCAAGATGCTTGAAATTAAGATTATGCATACCTAAATCTAATTAATTTTAGTTTCTTTGATGGCCCTATACCTTTGTAGATACTGCTGTTATCAGTATGTTTTGTACAAAAAGGCTGAGACCACTAGCTTTATGCCTCTTTTGCACGATGTTTTTACTTTCATTACATGATATTTAATTATGATGTAAGGTGTACTTTTGAGCTATTTCCAGCGTCCGTTTACGGTTTCCTAACCTTTGAGTTGCTTGAAGAATAAGGATAATTTTATACGTCACATTACTGAATAGTCAGCTCTTTTATCGTTAACAGTGAAATCGCTCTATGGCGTCTGGTAACATGCCCTGCATCGTCCTGAATACGATTCCAATACAGACGTGTTGATGTCATCAAGATATTTAAGCGTGATATGATTCCTGGCGACCCAATTTAACTTTCAGTGATTCAAAAATTTCAGCCGTCAGTTTATCTAGTTTTGGCACACTTACACAGGTTTTATTTGTCCGAACACTTTCGAAAGAGCTTTCGCCGTGGGCGGCTTACCCGCACCATATTAAGACCTCTCACTGGATAGTTTCTGCATACCAGCTCATGCTGTCTTCCGGGTTTGTAGTCAGAAGCATTTTTAGGCAATAAAATGTTATGTCCCATAAGTGAAAAGCGACTAACGGGGAAGATTCCCAAACTATTTCCTGCGTTTTTCATTACCTTGTTTCGCAACGAACCACGTTAAGTAACTTAGACTACATCCGGTGTTTATTGGCATTTATGCTTGTTGAGGCGAATGTTCGCATCCAAGGAACGTGAATATTTTAAGAAGAAGAAGGATAATCGAACACTGGAATCATTATTTTATTAGCCTGAGCCTGAGCCAAACAACACAGTTATTAATTTTCTACCCGTTCAAATTTTAGCTGTTTTGTGCACACACCAGAACTAGCCACCTCATTTGTTGCTGCTTTTCCCATCCCTGACAATGGGCTCCTGCAGGAGCCCGAAAGCTCAGGCTAATAAAATAATGATTCCATTGTTCGATTATCCTTCTTCTTCTCAAAATATTTATGCTTGTATTTGTGAGGTCGTTATGCGCGTTATGCTTTTTAAGTCCTAACTCCAGCTTAACTTATGCATTCGCAGTTACCGATAGACCTGCTCACGTTGCTCTGCGATGGATGCTGAAAAGACTGCGCGCCATTTAAAGTTTGTCAGCAATCTGACTGGAGGTACAATTTTGGAATTAACTTGTCTGCTGACTATACCATGCGCCCTCGCATACTCACATGTTCTCATCGACCATCTCTATTCAAGAGTGACTTCCAAGATACCGTAAGTTAGTTTTTCCAAACTGTGCCCCTAAGATTCGATTTTTCATCGCAACTTTTAATGTCCCGTGGGAACTACAAGAATGCGTCAACTTTATATTCAACGGTTGTCCTGTACTTCTCTGTAGGCCCCTCATACGGGACTTTCTGCTGATCATTGCAGTCTTCGTTCTGCCTATTACATTACTCTCCGACTACGTCTTTGAGGTGACGGTGATTACTTGTACAACCGCAATCCTTCTTTTTTATCATTCACGAAATGGGAAGTTTCCCGCACCTCTTCCTCAGCCTCTGTATGTTTGGCGCCGAGTCCTTCGTGCCTATATCCTCCTTTACACCTGTGTATGCATATATGCGGTGGACTTTCCGCTATTTCCGCGCCGTTTGGCTAAGACAGAGGCCCATGGTGTCTCACTGATGGACGTAGGTGTGGGCCTGATCTCGGTTTCCTGCGGCATCTCAAATGTTCCCTTCGTGTACTTCTGCCGCACTTCTGCGCGCTCTTATGCCTCCATGATCTCCGTGATCACATCGACGGTCATTATGATTCTCTTGGGGGCTTCACGCACCGTAGTAGTCAAACTACTGGGTTATCCGGACCACGTGACAGAATACGGTGTGCACTGGAATTTCTTTATCACCATGGCTGCTCTGCGTGTAAGCATGGTCTGGCATTAAACGTGAATATTTGCCTGTTTATA
>JAYGXS010001234.1:0-15135 GCA_036362985.1 Ligula intestinalis
TAACTAAAATAGAGTAGACGTATGCTTTATTTTGCTTATGTCTCAAAAATTCCAGTTTGGGACCGCAAAGCTGGAATCCGGTCACGAGTACTTTGGTTATAGTGTATTTAACAGTATATGGGTTTTGGGATGCTCAAAATTTCCTTCGAAGTCTAATAGCTTCACATTTACAGACACCCAGTTTGTGCTTGTATTCCTGCAAGTTTTTCCTTCTTAGGGCACAGGTAGTTTGAAGGGATGCACCGGAGATAAGTCGCAGGAGCAAATTGAAAAAAATTTCACACAAAGGACGCAATTCCAGCCACGCATTATACGGAAAGTTTATATCAACTATCCACCAAACTGCCTATATCGCAAAAGATAAAAATTGAGTTTATTTTGTTGGAAATTATTGGCAGTACACCTTTATATCTTACTATTTCATAGGCTCATCTCTACACCTTTTCAATTAGGTAGTATTCGTGCGGCGTTTAAGGCCTCTATGTCTGGATAGCATATTCAAGATGTTGCCTTACCGAAGACGTTTGGGCAAACTTTTTACCACCAACTGGAAATACCCGCTTAGTGGTTTGCAGTATTGAATTTCTGGCTGCATCAGGTATAAAAAACTGTGTAGAGGGCTTGAGGGCGTTTGTGTATCTACCTCTGAAGGCATTTCTTTAAGAGTATATGGGCACATGTCAGGGAATTGAAACGCAGCACGGTGTATGAATTACGAGCAATCTGTGGGACAACTCGTCAGTTTGACGAAGGTATTCTTCCCATTTCGTTTTGTCAGCAGTAGTGTGAGAAATTTCCGAATTTATATCATCCAGAAACCAGTACACAATCATTAATTAACTGTCCTCTGGGGTTTTTCGATCACATTTAAAATTCAGCGTTCGTCCAGTCGGTGATAATCTCTAGCAAACACATTTTAAAGATACCCATTCTGTTGAATATACGGTCATTTCGGTTGTCATGCGAGCAACTTTAAATTATTCAGGTGCACCTATGACCTTCAGAGTAAACAAAAAGTAAACAACTTTGGAACCTGTTTACGCGACGTAAGATAAGCGGAAAATATAATTGTGGACTCGTAACGGAAAATTCTGCAGTTTACAATTATATTTCATAACTTATATCGTGCCTGAGGTTATCTCCTCAGTTAACTGCTTGCCAAAAATCCTTTTATCTTGAATCTGCATAACCCAACATATCTCAAGTAAACCTAATTATTCCTTATTTATATTCATTTTATGTTGCTCGCTGAAGGAGTGACCAACGAAAATCGACAGATTATTTATACGAAAGAATATTCTTGTGGAAATTGAACCGTGCAAATATTGAAGTGCCATGCGATTCAGCTCATTTATACCCACCCGATTCCTTGTCAGTTTATCGCAATTAGTGTTATTCATATCGATGGCTATTGATAGGGTTCGTCATATTTTTTGCTAACGTATTTAAGGAGTACTTTGTAACAACTAATCTAGGACCTTACTTTAAAAGAAAGGATTATGAGGAACTGCGCTACACGTAAGAAATTATTTCATAACAATTTTTTAGATTTACCATCATGCTATCCGTTTCGATTGGGCTCTTGGCACTTGAAATCATTAGTTTTATTTGTGGTGTTACCATGTTTATGAAGACGGTTAATTTCTTTTGTACGTCTCGATTTAGTTTATTCTTTTAGCTATTATTGCTCACTTCAGCGGCACCGTGTCCACCGTATTATTCATAGTGAGGAAGTGGACAATTTTCCGTCTGTACTTTATTTCTGCCGGCACAATCATTTTCCCTTTCTTTGTAGAATTATATATTTTTATCACATCTATTTGTCTCAGACAGAGTTTGTAAATGTTTATCGAACATGGTTTATCAGATCGCCTTCTATCCCATGTTACTTGTCCATTTTCTACAAAATAAATGCCTAAGCGGTGACTTCTTAAATACGTAGTGCAAAATAGTTACACTTAAAGATAAATTATGAGGAGATACGTTAAAAATGGCATATTAATAACGAAGAGACTCGCAGCATTACAGGTATTGTGGGCCCCAAATACTTACTGAAACAAAAGAGTTGCATCCCCGTTGGTGCAACACACTATGTATAAACGACAAAGGTTTGTTTTCTTATTAAGCAATCCTTAAATCAAACGTCATTTATGCCTGAGAACTGGTTGTACTATCCCCTGCGATCTTGTCTAAATGAAATTTACCAAAACACTGCATTGCTGTATTTTATTTTCCTTCAATGGAATTACGAGGACCATCCAATACTTTGAAATAAAACAGTGTAAAACGGATCGAGACAAGACTTAAAAATTAGGCGGTGGCTGAGGCTGATGACCGGCCGTCGCTATCTGGGCATAGTGGAATATTGCATTCTAAAGTATAGTACATAGGCATAGATTCTATCTAAGATCTATACTGCTACGCAAGTATTTCCTCGTTAACTTTACAGCCAAAAAATAGAACGCAACCCAGTAGCAAATGTAGTGCACACCACATATCATCCTTTCATAAGTAGTTGCTAGGACTAAATGGCGCACCACTAGCTATCGCACTATTAATAATCTAGACACTGATAGGCAATTTAAAGAACTCAAATTGCCGCCCGTACATCTACGATAAGGAAGAAGCATAAAAGCCCCTGGTTTCAGTCATAAATTGTGTCCTGTTTGAAATGCATGAAAGTGGACCAAATTGGCTGGCGATAACTCCTTAGGTTGCTCAAAAGTAGGGCCCACCAGTGGTCAAGGACAGCTAGTTTACACAGTCCTGTGGGTATTTAAAGACTCATTCTCTGTACTAGCACCGAATAAGGGTTTTCTAGCATCTTTACTACTAAATAGCCTCAATGCCACCTGAGACGGAAGGCGGTGTCTTATCGATATGACAGTCCAGATTAATATGGCGAGGAAACGGACTTGAGTTACTATCCGAAACGTCACTTTCGGTGATTGCATCTTCTTCTGAATGCCTTTCTCAAACTCAATTTTCTGCTTCTATCGGCTTTGACTGTTTCACTCTTCTGGTCTAGAGCATTAATCAGCAGACTTTCAGTTAATGGACAGTGTTTGTTTTCGACGCTCAAAGCTCAAACCATGAACATTTTGCTAACAAGGCAGCACATTATCCGCTATATAGTTTATTTTAAAGCAACCTATTTGGCTAAGATACATGTTATCAGTTGATGAGTGCCTCATATCACACTTTTCTCCTCTGTTCTAAATACCCCTCGTGCGGTTTTCAATTAGCATCTTGCTACGTGATATGGCAATTTTAAAAGGCCCGAATAACGGCTTTACCCTAGGGCGCCAATTAATGTACAGAAACTGCTGGAATAAGCGAACTGAAAACATTTACTTTTAAGACTATCTGGTTGGGCGAGTGGGTTAGGAAAAAATTCATTGGGGGCTGTACAGATTCTGGGTTAGTCAAGAGTAGCAGAATGACAAAAGCTATTTTCGTTTTTGCACAGACTGGATCATAAATTTAACATGCTCGCGGTCCGTTCCGAATTGGAAGTAGTGGGGTGCCAGCTCGAGTAGCCATTCCGACTTGATTGCACTCACGCCAGACACGCATGTTGCCGTTTGAAAGTCAGGCATTGCAGCACTAGTCGGTCCACGAATATCAGAGGCATTAGGATCGAGGGCGGCAGAGAGGTAGACGCGAGTAAAGAGGATCCAGGCAGGCCAGCGAGCGTTGGCTGCGTAGAGCACGCAGTTGGGATGCAACCGGAGGGCGTGGTCACCACGGACAGTCAGGTAGTGCGTCCGACAGGGAGATAGGATTGCCACCTGTAAGGCATAAAGGAACAATAAAGCTGACGACGGCTTATATACCAGAAATGGTCCTCCCATTCACCCTTCTCTACATCAGCAGTCTCCTGCCTATACTCGTAGTTAATGTGCGAATGCCTTCGGGATTTTTGATCAAAGCCAAAAGCACAACGGGACAAGCATGACTCGACGAATGCAATTCACTTCAAATCCGCAATGATAGACGCCTTTGTTACAACGAGTCAATAGGCATAACAGCCAAACAGAAATCACCCAACGGGCCGACAACAGCAATGTGGGTGTTAACCAAGTAGGTGTTTTCTGGCGATGAATAGGATGTTTCCACACGGTATTTCTTGACTGAGGCAAGAGACAGCAAAATGAAAGAAGCTTAGGAGTTGTGATGTGTATGTGTGGAGCCATTTGTAAACACCAATCGTTCAGTAGTTATATGACAGTGGTTACATCCGCAGCATAGGGCCAGTGAATAGAAGGGAAGACAGACAATGAATGGGATTTCGTCCAGACCCTGAGGTCGATCAGCTGAGAGGTTATAAAATGGACAAACAAAGGACACCATTCTGAACATCGTATTTGATCAATTTAACATGAAATTCCAGCAGTCATGCAGACACTACTAAATGGCACCTCAATAGACAAGCGAGCCAAGAAAAGGACGTGTGTGAAAGAGCTTTAGTTTGTGTTAGAGTACCCGAAGAATTAACTATCAAAGAAGTAGCATTTTCTTATGAAGACTTCGTATCAGTTAAGTGTTTTGATACATTCAAATGGCATTCAGCAAAAGCTTAACTATTCAACCTTCCAATTACGCAATGCTAGTAAATTAATAACAAACAGAGAACGAAGACTGAAATGTTTGCTGTTTTTAATCTTCCAAAAGAATGCATTTTATTTAACCGAACTGACCTCTGTTTGCTAATCAGTTACTAATAAACATGTCTAGTATTTGAACTACTGCGTAAGTACTGGGTGCTTCGGGTGAAAACGGAAGATATGAGGGTAAGTGGTGACAGTGAAGCTGGCGCGACGGTAGAAAGTTAGACTAAACATAAAAATGAGGTCCAAGAGCGAGGAAGGAGTGAAGTGGATGAAATCCTCGATACCTTGGGCGACATTCCTTATATGAGTCCCTATCGAGAACTATCGAAAGGGCCTGGTTAGAGACATAAAATTGAAATGCATGTTTATAAAGTTAACATTTGGTAGAAGGGGCGAGGTGGTGCGAGGTACAGGAGGAAGTCAGGGAAGATATATTCATAATGTCTAACCTGAGTATAGTAGCCACGAAGCAGGGCCCGAATCACGGGTTCCGCATTTCCAGCTGGTTCTGCCGCCACCCATGGCAGCTTCTGTCGCTTGAAGATATTGGCAATCTTGTCACGAATATAGAGGGCCCGCGACAGACCTCGGCCATTAAGGCCCACTTCTTTGCACCAACGTTTGAGATTCTCTTCGCCACCACCGGCGGTGCGTTTGGCAGCTTCTCGTTCGAAGGCAGTCAGCGCGTTTAGCTCAGTGATGTGGTCACCCTGGAGGCAACCGAACAGGCGACGCCTGCTCTTATCGGCTGTTTTCTTGTAGGCCGCCCTCGAAACGAACACGTTTTGCAGCTAGAAATATTGATTGCGAGGTACGCTAGGGTGAGTACACAAACACCGCTAATATACCAGAAAGTTGCAAAGAAAAAAATCAAAGAAGGAAGAATGCCTTGCAGACAGGAAAAGCGGGCCTTCAGAGTTACTGCTTGCTTGTCGAAGGTTAATAAATCAGGTATGAAGTCGAGTTTGTTACCCACAGAGAGGAAATGCACGCGGTAGATTGAATTAATTGAACTGAATTTAATTGGGCGCGAAGGCCCAGGATCAGTAACACACTGGGAGCTCTGAGGGCTGTGCTACTGTTGGTGCCCTATTCTGTCATAAGAGGGGACGCTGGAATTGTGGTGAGTAGAGTATAAACATTATCCTAGTTCCGGCATCTCCATTTCGATTAATATCCTCGATCAGGAGACAGAAGTATTACAAATAATTCAGGCACTGTCCAGAAAATAGCATCCTTGGGCAACTTTACACATACTGGTGCTGTGATGAGATACATCCTGCCACCTATACCGGTGACGGTGATGAAAAAAGATTGAACTAAAACAAGTTTATGGTTTCATTTCGGGTATCCCTAAATAATTTATATTGCGAGCGCTACTATTGAAGCAGGCATTAATAACACCTCTATCAATACTGTTACTATAACTGTTGCCACTTGCCACTATTTCTACTGTCGAAAGCAGCGGCATCCACCGAGGGCCACGCAGATTGCACGCGAAAGCTGTGACTTGCGCGTGGATTCGTTTACACTGAAGCGGAAGCACGAAGCGCCCCTCCTGCATCAACGCATACATCCTATGTAAGCAAACATTAAGAAAACCGGAGGTGAGGTCGAATGCAGTGGCGGACAAGAACAAACAGTCTGTTAGCGCATGCTACATACAACCTAGGCCCCACTACATGACGATGGCTCGGAGCTCGCATATGTGGAAGTACCAGAGGCCGCATTTAGGAGGAGACATTTCAGCCTGATTCTCAGTCCTGAGAAATACCGACTTACCTTGTCAGTTGGCAGGCTTTTAAGCCACCAGCCTTAGTGTGTTTTGATAGATTGTATTGTGCAGTGGTAGCTTTAAGACTGTTTGATTTGTGTATCGGGAAACCGGACTGATTTGACGTGAAGATGGAGCCCCCAATGTCGGTTTCACTCTCTACTCTCTGCTCCACACTAGTGGCCTGTCTGAGTTTCTCAACCAACCGGGAATGGAATTAGGTGCATTGGTCGGATGTAGTGTTGAGAGTTATATCTAAGGTGCGTCACACTACTGCTGTCAGAACTACAACTACTATTATTGTCACCAAAAATAATAACCATAAAATACCTTACCTGCATGAGAGCCACGATAGAGGCCAGCTCTATGGTGCAACCTTCTTCTACAGCGCCAAGGAGGGCAGCCGCGGCACAGGGATCGCTGATGCCGCAAGCAGAACAGAGGCCCGCCAGTTGACTGCCTCGCGGCACGGTGAGCCGCCCGGTGTCCAGTTCCAGCGCACCCAAAATGACTAGACGTTCGGCGGCCTGACCCAGATTGCGGATGGGTGGTTTGGGCGGCAACCAGTCGAAGGAGGCCAGTTTGTCCACGCCGAGGGACTTCAGACGCAGCAAGGCAGCCGAGAGATCGGAGCGTTGGCTCTCTGGCGCGGTGAAACGTGGTAGGAGGTTCTCGTAGGCCTCCTCTGTGTAGAGTCGGTAGACCTATAGAGTAAGGCAGGCAAAGGCAATGAAGCGATCTGCTGCGTGGGTAACAAGGCGAGATGCTCTTGGTTTGTAACCGTTGCTCTATACATTTTCCAGTCAGAAGAGACGTGTTGCAAAAAACGACGTACGCGGCGCTTTAGGTCTTCGCTGGGTTGTGCAGTAGCCCGGTGACACGGTCGACAGCCCCAAACCTTGGCTTGGCGGCCTAGGCTTCAGAAAGACATAGGGATGCTTGAAGGTGTCCAACGGCGTGCTAATAAGGCGTTCCCCGAAATTGAACAGTTGATATACGAGCAGCGCTTGACTGCCCTAAACCTCTTTCTGCTCTATTATAGACAAGATAGAGGTGATCTTATAGCAACGTTTCAATTACTAAAGGGGACTGGTCTGGATGTCAAGTGGGAAGATCTCTTTCAAACAGTTCCAAAAAGGAACCTCAGAAGACACGATTGCCAGTTGAAGAAAGAACTGAGCTGCAAAAATCAACGTTCCGCCTGCTTCCCTCAAAGAGTCGTCGGACAGTGAAACCGTTTGCCTTACTGGTGAGGTCGCGTTTCCTATCGGGAACGCGACTGGAGGCCGTCTTAACTGCAAATACATGACTACATGACGTTAAATAAAAACTAAAGGAGATAACGCGTCTTGCACATCTATTGCAAAAATCCAAAATTTTCAGTCAGTCGTGGGCGCCAGGCCCCATCCACTAAAAAATCGTTTGGAGGGATATCTATTTTTTTCCATTTGATCCGGCAGGACTCAGGTAAACGACCGAAACTCCAGTAGCGGTGATGTTAGTCGGATCCAAGTTTAATCTTCGTAGAGTAGTTGACGATCATAATTTGTACAAAGAAGAAATCGCTACAGCTTGCTGGGTGCGGTTGAACGTACCGCATTACAAAGGCTTATGAATTTAGAGTTGGTATATGTTAGCGTACCCGAATACTATAAATACCCTCTTTGCAGCAAAGACACCAACAATGCCGTCAATTGTTAGTCCACTGACAATTTAGTAGTTTGCGTAGTTTGATATTTAACGTACGTGAGTAGCATTTAGTCTGTTGGCAAAATTTAGCAATTAGTTTGCATCCTGTGCTTGGATTCCTTTCCTTACATTTTCTCCCATTACATGAGTTCACTTCATCAGTACGCGGTAGCATTTCTAGGGAAGTGTCATCTGCCAGGCGATAGTCAACAGAGTGGGTAACTTCCAGCTATTTTAATATTGTACCTTCGTATGCTGAAAATTAACATAAGTTGCAGTAAACACATTAGTATTCGCAAGATCGAAACCCTAGTTTCAAGTGGCAGACTGATCCTCAACAGCAGACTTGCTAAAGACATGCTGGAAGGGTGAGTTGCGCGAAGTCTGCCAGTCTACAGCAAAATGAGCCCCATGTTTGAGGGCCTACAAGGTGGCAATAACACATACTATAGGACAGTCGAGGCGAAAATTCTCCGTTTAACAGACAAGGGGAACAGTTCGGACATCAGATCCCATATAAATATTGAAGAAAAAATTACCTCTCCCATGCGGACGCGTCCAGCCCTTCCGGCCCGTTGATTGGCCGAGGCTTTGGAGACGGGTACGACAACAAGGGCTTCGAGGCCGATATTGGCATTGTATGAGCGCAGACGGGCATAGCCGCAGTCCACTACGTAGGCAATACCCGGCAGAGTCACTGAGGCTTCGGCCACGTTAGTGGCCACCACGACCTTGCGACAGGCACGGGTTGGTCGGTCAAATACGCGTAACTGCTCGTGTTGTGGCAATCCGCCGTACAGGGGAACGACTCGCAGTGGCGGATAGCGTGGCGAGTTTGCACCGGGTTTGCTGGGGTGTGCGCGCAGGAACTGGTCCTTTCGCGAGCGGTACTCGTCGACTATGTCGCGCACCAGTGTGGTTACCTCATCCTGACCTACAAAATTGGTAGACAATAGACGAGAAAAATAGACAAGGTTCTCCGTAGCGGCAAGTGGGGATTGAGGAAGAATACACACGGAAAAAAGCTTTTAGAATCTTCGATAAAAAAATATGATAGACTCCTTTAGCGCACAGTGATAGCGGATGGCCGGGGCCGTCAACTGCATGCCAGTTGAAGGGGAAGGACAAATCAATAAATTGGCTAAACCAGTCAAGGACTCGTAAGTGTTTGAATTAAGATAAGTTTTGAATAGTGACAGATGAGTGGTAGGAGCGAAAACCCTGTGCGGTGTCCATTCGCAGGACAGACTGACTTGGTAAATAGGCGTTTAGTAACGCCGACTTAACTAATGTAAGTTAGACTTTTACGCATAAATTACTGTCGGCAAAAACGCAAAAGTTAAGTAGGAATCATACTTGTCAAGAAAACGAGAATATCTGCCCCAAGCGGGCGATCTTCATGAAGCTTGAAGACAGTCGTCTTGGATTCCTGGACGTAGCAAGGTGTTGGATCCTGAAGATAATAGATGTTTACTGGGTACTGGCGGCCCTCAACATGAAGATGGGCGACAGGATTCAGGGTACTGTTTATTTTATCGTGCCCTTCCTCCTTCTCTTTTATATGTAGGTCTTGAAAGTAGTCGATGAATCTGGAAGACGGAAAAAGCAAAATAGTATGTTAAGGGTCAAATGAAATGGGCAAATATCTTGATGACATGAGTTGGTACCGTCAAACGCACGTTTGAGCCTCGAGAGTTGCAGAGGAGACAATAACCCGTAAATCGTTGGGCCGTTTTCGTAGCACCTTCTTAACCAAACCCATCAGTAAATCCACCTGGATAGATCGCTCGTGCACCTCATCCAGCATGATAATGCGGTAGCGACGGAGGAGAGGATCACGCGCCATTTCCTGAATCAGCATGCCATCTGTCATGTAGATAATCGAAGTCTTGCCAGGTTTGAAGCAATCCTGTAATTAAAACGAGAATTGGAAAAACATATCAGCAGTTTATAGCAATAACGAACCAACTGTAGGGCCCATCTGTGACTAGTCATCAGGCATACACTTAGATGTGGATATTCCCAAGAATTTAAAGGACACTGGAGCGCATCCGGCATGTTTGACAACTTATAAAAATGCCGGAATAGCAATTTTATTCATAAAACCCTCAACACCGGAGGGCAGTCCGTGTATAGTTTATTGGTTGACCTACAAATCGTTAATTGCCGAGCTGTAGAAGAACAGTGTGTGACCACAACGGCAAACTAATAATGTACGACCTTCAAGACGCAAAATAAAAACTGTAAGTATTACTTTGTTGAATAGAAATCACGACACTCCTAAGTAAATCTAAATGTTTTAACAAGCAAAAATTTGTGTTCCATGGGTAGATATATCTTCAGACACAAGGGAGCTCATAATTTGGCAAGGAAATAAAGGAAACAATTGCAATTATTCCACAAGAGTATTTGCCGTTTCGTCTAGAATTAATGAAAAATACTGAAAAGAGGCAAAACCTGACGCTTGACGAATTATAAGAAGTTTTATATGAGTTGGGCGGCGAGTATTAGAAAAATAACACTCTTATAACGTACAAATGGAATATCCTGAGCCTCTTGAACACCAGAGTATCTGTCGGTCGAGCTCGAGTACGAAAATACGACCACAGAATACAAAAAAATCAGCCAAGGTGATATAGAAGCAATTTTGGTGAATCCATCCACAGGTTAGAGTGAAAAACAGCTGAGCGAGAGTAGTGCATGAGGGTATAATTTTTGTAAGCATCGACTCTAATTAGCGAACTACAGGACTTTGTTCAAAGTCCGGGGATGAAGTCCAGTAGAAGGTCATGGCCTCGTCAGATTTGCGTGCAGAATTCAGTGAGGGTTCCGCAGAAGTCTAAATATTTCAGTCGTTTTGGTATGAAACCTTAATTAACTAATGTAGACCACCTAGCGGACTCATATTAAGGAACACAAACTGGTTAATCATTGACATAAACAGTTGTCGGTTGTTTTTCCGCACGCCACTTAAGGTGAAGACTGCTTCAAATGAGACAATAGTCAAATGAGCGTGAGCGTTTAATGATATTGGACATTTTTATGCATAGTAAACTGACAACTCATTATGAAGGTCTGTGTGCACGATCCACAGTCCCTTCGCATTCATCACAACCTAGAATCTTACTAGTCCACCAACCTCTCCACTCTTGGTGAAACCAATCGTAAATATGGTCCTCGGATCTACTAGTGTGTTCACTAAAAAGCAGGATAAATCTTGAAGACAGGATAAAGGCACATTTCGAAGGGTTTTGGAAGCACAGTTTCTCTCGGAGCCAAAATATCGCAGGTTTTGCGGGGTTTTGTAAAGGTACTTTGAATTCATGGAATAATATATATGAGGCAAAGATTATTGGAAAATAAGCAGACGCTAGTCGGAAAAAACTAAGGCAAAGAACAGCATGTCTGTACGCATGGATAAAAAATTCCTTTGTTTAATTCATATCAAAAAATTTATTCTTAGTATAGATAGTACTGAAGTTTCTACGTCACATTTGATTTCGGCTAGCAGCTGAGTATTAACTGTGGTGTCGGGTAGTATACATCAATCACATTCTAGGACGTGGTGATGAGGAGCGAGAAAAGGGGTAGATTAAGCATAAAACGAGACAAGACAATGCTGACCTCGAAGCGGATCAGGTACCCGACTTCCTGTCCCAAGCGCCAATTTTTCTCCTCGGCAACACGTGCAGCCAAAGTGAGCGCAGCCACACGACGAGGCTGAGTGATCGCAATGTAGGGGCCATCAGAGTGCCGGTCAGCCAACCAACCAGCCTCGTAGACGTACTGTGGAAGTTGGGTGGACTTTCCGCTGCCCGTTTCCCCGGTCACTACTACAACTCTATAAGGGAAAATTTTTCAGTAAATTTAGGCGAGTGGCCATATCTTTTAAAGTAATCAGTAACATTGCCTCCGACCTTGCACAATTCTTTAAATACGCCCGTCAAGCCGAAGTCCAAAAGCCAGTAGAGTAAGAGGGGCCAGAGGAAAGTTTAGAGACGACGGAAAGGTTATAACAATGAGAATAGTCACCAAAGTTAGATTCTGTCTGCATAAGCATCTATTAAGCATAGTTTCCATTCTTTCCAGTTAATGAGGTAATTTCAGTAATCTAGCTAATCAGTCGATCTAGCAGCATGCCATGGCGTACTTATCATTTGGCAACATTTTTCTCAATCTAAGATTCATCGGGACAAGTTGTGGGCATACACAATGTACCAATGAGCGTGCGAGTCTTACGGAAGTTACTTATTTAGTTGAATGCTAAAGAATAGGGTTTACTGAACAATATGCATCGAAGTATTTGTATCGCACACTCGGTCAAGCCAATTCGGTCTTTAAGTATCAAAAATACCTGTGGATATTTAAGTTATATTGACTTCAGTTGCCCTTCCCCAAAATATAAATTGGTCTGAAATATGAACTGTAATCCTGCAGTTATTAAGCTAGTACTTCTTACAGTTTTATGAAACCTACCCTAGACGGACTTTACGGTGACTGTCTTTACGGTATTACTGATAATATTTTCTAAAGCAACGATAGCGGACAAAGTTTGACTAAAGAAAGTTGAAGAACTACTTCAGGAACTACTCAAAGGATCCTGCCAACCCAGGTTTTGGTAGACCTCCAAACATCCTGCTAATGTCCAAGACTAGTTTGGCGGGGCAAATTTTCCAAAACGGCCTGCCTCGTAATGCCAATACGCCAACATCTCTCTGTTGACGCCAAGCCCTGTTGACCTACAGAATGTCATGGGTCGAGTGAGTGAGGTCACCAGACTGGTCAGTTTATTGGTAAAACCTGCAATGATCAACGTGTTTCGGGCTGTACCCTTGACCAGGGGAAGACCCCTGATTATTCGTTGATTTAATGGATTCACACATCACCTGAAACACTTTTTTATCAAGCGGATGGGGGACAGCAACATTGACCCAACCTATGCTACCTATGGGGTTTTGGTTTTGTCCAGTCAATCCCTCCGCGATTGTGAGTGACAGGCTGTAAGTGTATAACATGAGCAGAATTGAGAGTTTTTGGCAAATAGTGCCTGCGAATAAGTAAAGTATTCCGGCCTTGCCTTGAATCAAACAGCCCGTATTCAATAAGACACAGCCATATCACAAGTTATACAAGAGCACATTCTTCGCCGAAAGCAGCATGGGTAGAAGGCCCTTGCAGCATATTCGACATTGCTGCTTAGCTGCAGAGGAGGAAAAGGGTAGCCCGAAATCTGGTTGAAGACAGTCCGTCAAGACATGCTGATGAATATTGGGCCCTTAGCATTTGACCGTTTCTTTTTTTAAAGAACGGGTCAAACTCAGTACATCAACGGCCGATAAACATTGCGCACGCAAAACACTACCTGTAGCATTATCGAGATGTCTAAGGTCATGCAAATACACGTACAAATAGAAGAGTACGGCCACCGTGGTCATTTAGGATAGGCCAATATAGTCTGCCAAATGTAGGCTCGGTCTTCATGTCTGTCGTGACGGCCTCAAGGAAACGCATTCCGGATAATTAAGGTTTTCCAATAGCGGTGACAAGGATGCATTTCCGTTGTCATTATATTTCTGCAACAAAAAGTAAGGTCTGGTCTCAAATAGGGTAGAAACTATGTGCATTTAGGCAAATGCTAAGGGAGTTTCCGTAATGAGAAGTTCGGACAAAAATGCCGCACTAACATCTATTTATCAAAAACCCCTATGGCAGGCTTTTCAACAGTTTAATTTCGACGCACTGAGGTACTTAGGGTTTATTATTCAAAACAAGAACAACACTGAATATTCACCTGCATGTTTCAAGTAAATACAAGAACTGTGTGCGCCAACGAAAAGTCGGTAAGTTTTCTCGGTGACGGTCGAAATCGTATCCAGCTGACAAGGCAGTTACATCAACGGCATCGGGGATTTCGTCCACCTCTTCGGTATATGCGAGATTTTCTTCTCCAGGTTTAAGGAACTTAGGACGTTTTGGTGGTAAAGCCATTGCAAGGTTAGCGTGTACACAGAAAGTGAAGATCTGTTTAAGTGTGTATGAATGATTACAGTACGATGTAAAGTTTAAGGGGTTAAGGAGGACGATGCACCTACAATATATGAACTGCTACACTAGCATTACTGATAAGGGACACTCCATAGACCAAGAATTGGCAGCACAACCTAAAAACCTAACCTAAGCTAAACAATCGGCGTCGGTATATTTCGCATAACTAAAATTTTGAGACATGCGTATTAAATCCCAAGACTCTTGCCGTTTTTTTATGGGAGAGTAGCAAACTAAGAAAGGGTGCCTCAGAGTTATGCATGAAGACTGCCAAATAACGGACAAAAAACGGTGAAAAAATGAAAAATGAAAAATTGTGTGTACCTTCCTTTTTTCCCCTCCAACACTAAATAATATTAGTGCTTTGGCCTATTCTGAAAGATTTGCAAGTTCAGTTTACACGTATTAGCGGTTGATTATCCTTTTTGCAACGTAAGATTGGGTGTGGTATACAAAGAAAGCATATGGATTTAAATAGTTCAAAGGAGCCCATTAAATGTGACAATTTGATCGTGAGTCTCAAAGATGAAGTTAAATACCTCATCACTCGGACTTAATGTCAATGATTTTCTTAAAAATTTCCAGTTGTGATGGCATCACAACGTCTATGGGAATGTAGTCCATGGTCTGAGAGCATATTTTCTGTTGGCTAGGTCATATTAACAGACTATTATTGGGGCCGTCTCAGGCTAGCAGCCTGGAATGAGCGTACCCTCTTAGATAGACTTATAAACAGCCGATCTTAACGAAGGATTGCCTTATTTGCACGAAAGTTGCTGCGCTTCATTGTTGACATCGCCCCATGCAGTGAAAATCCCTTCCAAGACCAAGGCCAACTGGAAGGGTTGAGCACCAGCTAACCCTTCTTCTGGAGTGGCCGTTCACAGGCAGAGCAATATTACGCTGGTGTCACTTTTGATATCCGGACCGAGGTCGTGGGACTTCCATCCTATTTGCTGGAGAGCAAAGACGACCTCTTGATGAGCGTCCGTTTGACCCTTCGGATTTACATAA
>JAYGXS010001235.1:0-15113 GCA_036362985.1 Ligula intestinalis
GCAAATCCGGTAAATCTGTTGTTTTTTGCTGCTTTCTTCAGCATGTAGAAGCCGCCATCAAAGCGAACTTTAAGAAGACGTGCGTTGCGTGGATATCGGAAAGATATACGTAAAATTGAGCAAAAAGCAAGGGGAATAGCTAGATTGTCAGACTCTCTTGACTCTTCTTGCAGTTATTCATCTGAAGAATCCGACTGTAGCACATAATCGTGGGAGGAAGGTAGTGCCTGGAACTATTCGTCAGCGGAAGAAGTAACAGAACCATGAACAAGCAACGTTACTGGACACCCGGCGATGAAGCAGGAGGAGACGCTGAAAAGTGCTTTGCGGTCTTGGGCAATAGAGTGCAACGCGCAGATTAAGCACCTGACGAAACTTCTTAAAATTTTGAAACATGTGGCCCCCGACCTTGGTTTTTCGAGCTAGCGAGCTCGTTTTGCTATAAGGGACTGTGACTTTTGCCTTCCAATTAGGCTATAAGCTGGGGGATTGGTGTTTTCTCCAGGTGTTCGCGCGTCATCTATTAAAAAAAAACGTCCGAGAGCCCGGCCGACCAAACAGCAAACGGGCAGCTTTTAAGAACCATAAACGAGTGTGAGGATGGAGGGGTGGGTAAGCGAGGGGTGGGTAGGCGAGTCCTTGCGTTTCCACAAGCACGCAAACGGGTGTCACCGAGGGATAAATTATATCGCCAACTTGCCAGCCCTCGGCATCAAATGAGAGATGGGAGAGATTCCTACAGTCTGGTAACTTTCACGGGGAGAGGTAACCAATTTAGCGGTCAGTTTTTACACCTCACCTCAGCGTGCTAATTTCACTGATAAATTTGAGCAAACAAAAAACAACTCATGACACCCTAATTGGCATCGCTGGCAGTTCGCCGTATGCCCTTCTGCTTCACTGTCTGTCACGCACTCAGGCAGGCGTGGCGATTACCTTGTGGACTTTTTTTCCTCGCAGAAGGGGACATTTTTGATTGGTCAATTTCCCGCCAATCGGACTTCCTGCCTCGGTGGCACGAGCGCGAAAGCGTCGACGGGGTGTTATTCCTCGCGCAAACCTGCGCTGTCGTTTTTGGCACCAGTTAATTATAATAAGTGTATTCATTACCGGGTTACAGGTAGTGTCAAAAGAAATATATAGTGAAGATCGGGTGAACAATGAAGAAAGAGACTCTCAAAGAAGGGGATATAATTACTGGTGTTTTCGATAAATTCTCCTCGGTTCATTACATTTATATAGGAAGGGGGTGAGAAGTAATATGCTGGCAATTCTGCTCGTCGTTACAGGCAAATAAGTCATGGAAAAAGGTAGAGGTGGGGTTGATAGTACTTGGCTGGTTGTGAGGTGATGAGGGTTTTTGAATCTGGACCGGGGAAGGTGGAGAAAGCGCGGGAAGATGCAGGCAGTTATGTAACCGTTGGCTATGCCAAGCAAGGGGCTTGCAGAAGGTTTTTTTTGCGCGTAAAACTCCGGCTTCCTCAACCGGATCGCGGTTGCTTCTGCTGTTGCTAGCAAACGCTGACCCAGGGACTTTGGGTAGCTTGGTGGGACCTTAAAAATTACCCTAAAGTCTTCGCCGGAGTCCGCACGATGTCCGCAGTTAACCATGTGGGCAAGGCTGGAGCTGTTGATGCTTCTGGTTTAAACTTTGACCAGCTATGCAGGAGGTGCTCCCATATTCTTTTGGGTAAGCGACGACTCGTGCGACTGATATAACCCGCTGCATAGGAGCAAGTAAATGAGTAGATGCACGTAGAAGTGGTCTGAGCTGGCAGCTTTTCCTTACCTTCGCCGTGCAGGACCGGGTTGGTTGAGAATAACACCCCAGCTTTCGCTGGTGGGAAGGTTCGTGATACGTCTTGGTTGAGACATCTGCTTAGGAGTTCGATTGCTGCACCCCCTTGAAAACGGACTTTGAGGAATAGGATGTTTGTCAGTAATTGACATTATTCAGGAAAAAAGCCGCTGATGTTGCTTCTACTACTACTACTACTACTACTACTACTACTACTACTACTACTACTCTTAATACTATTACTACTATTACTACTACTCATCCTCCACTATCCGAATACGCATTCGAAGTTTATTGCTTGTCGTGGGAAATGCATCCCTAGGGTTTTGGCTATTTCTTTACATTTATGTTGAAATACGGGTACTAGGTAAGCGGCCTAGACACGTGTTTCGCCGGTATTCTACCGCTGCTTGACACAGCTGTGAGGGGTTCGCCTCATCTTTACAGTCATTCACATGAAAAGGGGTACTTGGGGGCCTTTTGAGGAGGAGCAGTGGTGTTGTAAAATGGGCATCAAAAATAATTTGACCCAATTGTGAAAAACTCGGCGGCTTCTGTGGGATTCGGATCCATGACAGTAACCAGCTGATCTATGAGGCCCCACTGGGATCCCTGAGTTTAATTTCACATGGGAAAAGGTGCCCGCCAAGCCTACTACAACGCATGGAATCCACCAATAGTGACAAAGTAAGCTGGCTGTCCAAGCAGGGCGAATGAAGACCGTAACAGATAGGTGCATGTGTGCGTTCAACCATCAATTTAGATGAAGTCCACCAAGTGCACCAACAGGTTGGTACAGAAGGTGACAGCCTCAGGGGTTGGCTTTAAAGTGATAGAGGACGTAGTTGGCGGTTCAACACTCTTCACCTTCTCCCGGAGTCTCAAAGACTAAACGAGGTCTGGCGTAGGCTGCTTTTTCCAGTGAAAACCGAAACGCCGCATAGCTTAGCCTTTCGTGACAGTAGACTTTTTGCGGGTACTAATGCACTGTCTACCCTCATTCATCTATGATAGGGTCTATCCAGACTCTAGGAAACCGATGCTGGTACTGCTACTAGCAATTTTGCTACTTCAAGTACTAATAACTAGAGTGCATCTGAGTGCTATTGTTTGCTGGTATCATTACTGACTGTATTGTCAGTCAGAAGTGATGCTGATTAAAATCAGCACTTGGCTCATATCCGCTCAATCTCAACAGGAAACGCTGCTGGCACTGGCGCTACCATTTGTCGGAGGTGACGCTGATTCAGCCACGCTAGGGCTGTGAATCTTGATTTCAACTATTCCAAGTAAGTGCATGTTTGGGGCCCTGAGTACATCAGAGCTTGCCTTGGTTTCCACCTTGTCAACTCTATCTATCAGACTGTAATAGTTTCTACTCGGTTCGGACTACGATACTGCTGCTAGAAGTACGTGTCTATGCTTTAGTGTTAAATCTATAATCATACTTACTGAGGCCAGTAAATAGTATACTTTTGTACGGCCTATGTGTGCTTTTTAGGAAGTCGCACCTAGAGGGCACTCCAAATATGCGTGAGTTAAAGGGATTAGCAGTTGAATAGTAATAGAGCGTTTGTAAATAATGCACAAGTCATACCATGCTTGCGATAGCCAGTCAAGCATCTCAGCTATCAGCCTATAGGTGAACACCCATCCACCGCTGTTGATGTAGGCGATTGTAACTGACGGGCCGACGAGTTCGTGGCTCCGTGGGTTTACATGTTGGATGGTGCGGATTGTGCACCGTTTGGTGTTAGATATGGCTGACTGATGATGGATAATTGGGCAGAAATGGCCATTTCAGCCTCCCTCGCCTTCGTGAGCAATCACATTATGCGCCTAAACTAATCGGCAGTCGGTGTATATGTCGATCACAAAACGCAAGCCACTTTTAGGTACGGATTTGGGAGACTCGTTGGGGGACACTGCTTTGTTTAATGTTCTTTCTTATGGTTGTCTGTGGTGAACTGACAGCGACTACTATCACATTTTGGCATCTAGAGGCGTTATTGGTCCGATTTGCTTGTAGGTACGGCCTCAATCTGCTAATGACGGGGCATATAATTTGGTAAAAAAACAATAGCGACATAAGGTGCGGAGTCCCCTTAGATTAATAAGACAACGCTCGCTTTCTGTGGCCTGTTGACTTTTTATAGGAGGGTCAGTCCTCAAAATAGGGCAGTCCAAACTACTCAGGTTCGGAAGACGAGACAATGGCTTTATCATAGACGGAATGACATTACCGATAAAGACTAGGGAGACTAGAATAACCATTTTTGAGCTGCCATGAGCCGGTCATACGCAACTCCGAGGCTCGAGCCCACGATTCGTTGATTGGAAGTCCAACGCTCTAGCTAACGGGCTCCTATCGAGACTATAAGTTGTGTCTAGGGCAGGGGTCGGCAACCTTTTTGACTCAGAGAGCCAAGAAAGCAAATATTTGGAAATATAGTTCAGTGAGAGTAATATAATATATTTTAAGATTAAATTCAATTAAATGTGGATATAATAAGCCCCTGGATTTATTCTTTGAAATAATATTGTTACAATACTCGCCGTTACTGCGACTTCTGGTGCTGCATAGATTTGCTAGTGGCTCTCTAGTCTGATTGGTAGTTGGTAAGATTAGGCTTCATGCAAGCGTTGAGACTTTCGTCCGTTAGACGTGATCATAGGGGGACTTGATATATTTAAGATGTGAGAATGGCTGTTCACATGCATACGTAGATCTTAACAAGGATAATACAGCAATGCTCAAACGCTGCAATGTGTGTGGAATGTGACGGGAACCCCTTTGAAGTTTTGGTTATTAGCTGGTCTTCGAGTTAAAGCTTTTTTTAAATTTCTGTCCATATGTGCTTGCTCGTTAACTCCGCTTTATGTCGTGCGATACTTTCCAAATCTTAATTGAGTGACTTGAACTTATTCATCCCCCTTCAAGTCAGCCACTTTTTCAAAATCCCTAACGAATCTTCTATAACCAGTAATTTAAGAGTATTCTGTCTGATGAAAAAAAGCAGTCAGGTTCTAGTAGCGATTTACTGGCACACAAGGCAAGTTTCCGTGAATCGACTATTTGCTTGCGTGTGATAAATGCGTCCGTCTGGGGGACATAAATATGAAGCACTTTATGTAACAAAGCCGGCTGGCCTATGCGCGTAAGATAGCCCTGTCTGCCAGCGTGACTTTGACTAAGCTGAGGTCAAATCTGGGGGTTGTCGTGCTTTAGTAGAGCGTTTGTTTTTTGATGAGCTTGTCGCGGCCGTTGGGACGCAGAAGAAAAGGGAAGCAGCTGCTCTCGGCTAGCTGGAAAGCGAACACTGAAACAAGTGCTAGGTCAAACCTAGGGGGGCCCGAACGCTAGAGCTTGATCGAGATTAAATCGATTCCAATACGCGTCTCAGCGACGGCCGTCATTGGAGGAACCAAAATCACCAAATCCGAAGTTTCTTATTCCGATTTTATCTGAGAGAGCCAGATGCCATAGGTTGCCGATCCCGGGCCTTGGGGGTTTAATTGGCAGACCACCCGTTCCCAGTGCTGCCAAATGTAAACAAACTCCGCTGACTGGTCTGTCTGCTCACTACTGTTTGGATAACGATATGCGCAGGCATATTGCTTGATTGCAACGAAATTAGTCTACCACAAAGAGAGGAACAGGTCATTCAAATGGTTGGCATTGCAGTATCGCTGTGAAGACTACAGACATCTAGCTCCTACATTTTACGAATGCTAGGGCGCTCACCGATCTAGTTACGGAAAATGCTCATCCTATTTTACCTCGGGGCTCAATCTATAGCCCTCGCAGGCAGTCGCAGATCAACATTCCGGTCGCCCTTGTCTTTGTCGAGAGAGAGGGAACAACATGTCATGCGGATGGTTCAGATTGCAGTACGGATTTGAAGACTACAGACATCTAGCTCCTACATTTATGATCCAAGACGTTCGTCTCTCGCGTATTCGGTCTCGCTCTGTCGCTTCAAGTACAATTAGGTATTTAGTTATTTTGAATAACCAACACGAGCTGCTTTGAAGCAACTGTTGACATTTTTCGGCATCCAAAGAACGTTTTCAATGGCCATGGTCATGACTACGTCACATGGCTCTAAGTTGGTAGTCCATGGCACCAGGAACAAGCCCATCTCATGCAGGCGGTGGTAGCGCCTCAAAAAATTACAGTGGGGGGTTTTCTGGCCTTTTAGTACTTACTGCGAAAGTAGTAATTGAAGTAGTATTTAAATTTGTGCTTTTAAAACGGCTTCCAGCGTTATTATCAGTATTCTCTACATTGTTCCCTTAAACTCCACTGCTACCATTACTATCATTACACTTACTATTTGGTTACTACTGCTGCAAATACTTAGACTAATGCTACTACTTGTACTAACAACATTAATACCATCATACCATCATTCTGCTGCCAGTAAAAACTACTACCGCTGCTGCTAAAGCTACTAGCACAAGCAATACGACCGACCACCAATAAAAATTTTACTTTAACACTTTTAATATTACTATTAATAATAATACTAATGTTAATACTGCTGCCACCAACACCCTCTGTCATCACTGCTCTAACTAGTGTCACTAATTTTATTGGTACTGTAATTAAGTCTTCCACTAATATTAGTAGTATTACGACTACTACTATTATCATAATGGCGGGAGTTTCTGGCGTTTTGCAGCTTATTACCCAATTAGTAATTGCACTAATAGGTAACTGTATATTTTCAAATGGTTTCTACCGCTATTATCAGTAATTCCTGTCTATTATTCTCTTAAACACCAACCTTACTATTACTTTCACTGAAGTTACTAATTTACCACTACTGCTACTACTACTATCAATATCAATGTAATCGTACCGATATTTTTGCTACCAACAATGAATACTTATACTACTAATACCACAACAAATATTACCAACCAATTTTAAAACGATTACATTAACATTTCTATCATTACTATCATTATTACTATTACTATTACTACTACTACTACTATTACTACTACTACTACTACGAATAAAATAATGGTAAGACTGTAGCTGTCAATACCACTGTAAGCGCTGCTCTAAAGACTATCTTTACTATTGCTATTAATCCTACTGTTACTGTAAGTAAGTTTATTACTACTACTACTATTGGTACTACGGTTGCTTTTGTTGGCATTACTGCTTCCATCACTACTACTATTACTGTTATTTAGTGTAGTCAAATATAAAAAATCAGCAAGCGGGCTGCGAGGTATGGATTTAATCTGCTACCCTTTATCGAATTTGGTTGCATGTCACTGAGCCAGAAAGCGTCTACGCATGTCTCCTGCATTCTTCCTTCAGTGCTTTCAGTTCAGAAAGCGATTACTAGCCGAGTGGAAATACGAAAAGGTGTCAGATTACTGCCCCGAATTGCCTGACACACACGGGGGCACGAAGGCAACTCAAATCTGTCCAATTTCCTGCTGAGGCATCTGTGCTTCACCCATGCCCAGTTCAACTCTGCCGCTTTCTGTAGGGTGAACTCAAGACCACACAGCAGCCCCGCTGTGAGCCAAACCAGCCACGAGACCGCAGATAAACAAACTGCTAATTCCATCTTCTTCTTCTTAACTGTTGGAAGTGTTTCCCAGGGGAAGGACGACTTATATTCGTCCCAACCTTATCCCCTCTCACCCCGTGGGGTCCTCTTGTTGCGCCAATTTACCAGCCCAGTCAACGTTACGTCCGGGGAGGGGGGAGGAGGGGTTTTATTAGCTCAAGTAGCAGTCGTGAATAGAGTCGATGCAACAGAGCATTCAGTCAGACTCAATGACCAGCCGCTTGACTGATTGTGAGTGCGTGAAGTTTCAACAGGTGGTACGCCAACCCCCCACCGTCTGTTCGTCCCGTTGTCCATCGCGCCAGATTAGGTGCTCGACTCGGGGAGGGGGGAAAGGTCTGGGACAGAGTTGGACCCCCCCCCCCCTGCCGCCCTGTCAGGACGTGGGACCGCTTCGACTCGACCCCTGCCCCAACACCACCAAAATCCCCACTATTCCCGCCCCCACTGTAGTTTCCGCTCCAATGCCTATGCTGAAGTTGTTCTGATGGCAGTGGACCGGTGGATAATAAGCTTCGTTGGTCAGTTGGTGCTTCCTTGAGTGTGGGCGTGTGTGTATGCCGTTTCTCCTTCTCTCTCCCTCCCTCCCTCCCTCCCTCTCTCTCTATCTCTTCTCCCTTTCGTCTTCCCTTGCACAACCTGCTCTACAATGTTCCTCTCCGACTTGTTTTCCTCTTTTTCAGCACTGCGCCCATCCCACCTCAGGTAACCGATCAGCTAGGTGGGGGCCTATTGCCGGCGGTGGGGTAGAGAGTGATGTCGACCTTCAGCGCATTTCTTTCCTAGCTAGAAACAATCTGATGTGGTTGAGGCTATCGTGGTACGCTAAAAGCCGTGGCTTTGGGGGTCGCCAACTGATGAGATAACTTGGACACCGCAGTCAGCTCAGTGTGTGCCATGCTGTGTGGCAGTGGCTGAGAGTCAGGCTGCAATGGCTCTTTCTTAATGTGGCCTTTATGGCATTCCCAGGCAGGTGTGCTGTTGGTCGCGCCATCCGTCTGGGCCCTTTCCCATCTTCGGTCTTGTCGACCTTTGTCTTGACATCGGGTCTCGGTATGGGAGCGAAGTAGACTCTCGGCGGGAGTCACCGCGTTGCTTCAGCTTGCTGAAGCTCGTGGGAGACATCATCGAGGGTGACGGTCGAACTTTCGTGTATGCCGTTTGAAACATGTGATATTCCATGTACTATGTACTATTAAAGTATATCTATGTAACATTGGCGGTATCAGACACACTGCAGTGACGAAAGTGGAAAAAGGAGGAGATTAAGTACTTGCATGCCCTATTTCACGCCAACGGTTATCCAAAGTCCTTTGTACGCAAATGTCTTAAGAAGTCTCACCATGAGCGGTCGAAAGGAGGGGACCCTAAGTTCTGGCTCGCAATCCCTTATGTGAAGAATATATCAGAGGTGGCTGCAAATATCCTGAAGCTATTCGGGATCGGTGTGGCTCATAGGCCGGAGTCAACCATCAGACAGCAGATCATGAGGCCCAAAGACCCGCTACCTTTGACAGAACAATCAGCTGTGGTCTAAAGCATACCATGCCAAGACTGCACTGCAAGGTATGTCGGTGAAACGGGTAGACGCCTTAGCACAAGGTTACACGAGCATCAACTCGCAATCAACCGCGAGGATAAGCTGTCTTTGGTCGATGACCATGTAGAGCAGAGGAAACACAAATTCGTCTTTGAAAAAGCAAGGGTAACAGGCCGGGCCAACGACAAGATGGCCAGACTGCTGCTAGAAAGTTGGTCCTCGACTGGCATACTAAACAGAGCCATGGACCTTCATCCCGCCTACAAAGCGCTCCGCAAAAGGCAAAAATCGGCTCAGAACGGAGCAGTAGGTTGGGCCGAGGGAGATAAGCAGAGCCGACAGCCGGCAGCCGTGAGCAAAGAGAGTGGAAACGCTCACGAGCTACAAAAACGACTTGACACAGCTAATGAAAACGCATGTGAAGGCGCGAGCAATTCACAGCCGCAAAAAGCGATCAGTGCAATCGATTGACACATGGGCATTAGGCAAAACTACTGGTCGGACACATTCATCTGACGCGAACAGGTGTACAGACACCACGCTTTGACGATGGAAGCGAGCACGCTTTTGAGACGTCAGCCAAAATATACATCGGTCCTAGAATTCGCCTCTTCTTCTTCCTTTCCAGGGGTGATGAAAGGAATACAAAAACTACCATTTAACTAGTAAACTAAACTGAAGGTAATAACACTAAAAGTAACCACAGGATTAGGGGACTAGAAGTATCGAAGGTGGGCGACGAACTTAAATTTTACCGAGACGGATTCTCCAGAGTTGGCTTTAAGTTTTCTTCCAATTGTTCGAGCCTCTGCCGTAGCAAATGCGACGCGAAGGCTTTTGCAATTGAGCCGCCATTTTTGTCTGCTCTCCATTCCCATTTCTTATGTATGCATCGATTGACATATTTTTAAAATTTTTCCGCTTGTAACCCTCGTTGCCTATCCAAACTACAATAATAAGGTCATCTGCAAGTTCAGCTAGCACCGTTTGGAAGGAAGACAGACCCCCATTTCTTTATTCAACCTACAATACTGAGGTCCTCTGCACGCTACGTTGGTGCCATCTTGAAGGAGGACAGACCACGAGTACAGTAGATTGCATCTCTGATGCAAGGTTGGGGATTGGAGGATTAAACGCACACTTGAGGTTGTTTAGTTAGTTCATTGGGTTGAATTGGGTCGCAAAATGTTGTTTACTAGAATTTAATTACGTCCAGATCAGAACACTGGGAGAAAATAGAGGCGAAAATGGGTGAAATCCAGCGTTTGTTGATATCCGAAGAATTTCCTATGCTATTAAACGCTGCGGAAAAGACCTTCTTGCGTGTACATGTTGCAATATAAAAGAACATTAATGAAGAGCAGAAACTTTTTAATTATATCTGTTCACAAAACGGAAAATTTTGTTTTGCATCCGTGAAATTGAGGTTAGTGTAATTAGGAGATAGCGCATTACTTTTGGGAATAGAAGAGCGAAATAAGTTTTAAAAATTATATTTTGCAAATCTGCCAATTTTTGTGCCATAAAATTGAGTAATAAACTTTGGAAGTTGTTCTTTGCATTACTCCATATTAAATTTACATTTTATATTTGAGGGGTTACAGGCAGGGAATGCGTTTGAGAAATTTATTAGTATATGGCAACCAAATTAATTGTACAATCGATATGAAGTTGGAGACAGTTAACATAGCAAACATTTGACAGAGTTGTCACGGGACAATGCGAAACAGTTTTTTTTTCAAAATTGCCGTTGATATTATTGCCACTCTACTTTGTATTTGTTATTGTAGAACTTAGCCTAGAAGTAACCAAATATGCTGAAAACTGTTCTTTTTTAGACAAAACAAGTAGCTCTTTTATTTATAACAGAAGAGATATCCCTAATTGTTAGGGAAATCAATCTACTGGCCAAAATTTCACATTCTGACCTTGACTTAATTATCAAAAAAATTAAAGTACGCAGAAACCAGACGCCAAAATAAATAAGTAAAGCCTTTTTTTAAGAGTTAACTTTTTGTAGGATTTTTCTAAATCAATCTTGAGCATATTTTTTCGCGACTTTTGTAGTAGACGTTCATTTTTCTTGGCAATGAGTTCACAAGATTGGGTGGTTCTGAAACTATGACACACAAAGACAGCTGCAAGAGAAAAATTTTAAAAGCTGGTTATGGATCTAAAAGCTTTCAAGATATATCTTATTTTGAAGGTTTTGGTAAGCACATAGAGTATAATCATTGTTTATGGTCTATTGACTAAAGCCAGTGAAAATCGTAAAGCCTTAATTAGAATTTCATGGAAGATCGGAACCTCTTCGTAATAGAACTATCGAAATAATTACACAAAAATATGGCAAAAGGCAAGTACTCTTAGTGTACAAAAATGATACGTTTACAATAGCACCCGAAAATTCTAGTTAAATTTATTTGTCACAGACCAGCATGTCCGCAAGTGAGCTTAAGCAATATACTGCTCCTATGATCTTCCAATTGGGCATATCAAGCGAAAACGTGGTTGCCTTAGTCCAACATAAGTCAAGCGATGCATAAACGAAAGAAAGAACTAGCAGTTCTCGTGAAAACGTGTTAGAATACATACTCGAAATTTAGGCTCCTCGGTAACAGCCATACACTATATTGCACGTAATATGCAAGCATATTTATTCGAAAACTTGACAAAGTGATTATTTTCCAACGTAATTTTACTTGTACTGCTTTATTTACTCAGTGGTTTTGCATGAACGGGCTTCTTCTACATGTAAAACTTAAGTTTACCCAGTACGCCCGATTTCCACTTTTTCGAAATTTTCCACTTTTTTAAAGAAGTTGGTGTTTCCATAAAAACGTTATATTTCTTCATCAATCATAATATGCCTTATTGTGAAGAGCGATCATAACTTTATTGCTTGAGGACTTTGGGGGCCACAGCTTGGACTGCGTTTGAGTAAGAGGGAGTTACTTGTAAAAATCGTAGGATTGCATGAGATAGTCCATCTACTGTAAATTTTGCGACTCATTCACCGATGACTGTTCATAATGTCGATAGTTGCATTCTTCGGCCATTATGAAAGAAAAAAGACATATTCTTGATTTTCAAGGTAAATATATAATATTTTTAGCAAAAACTGGCTCCGTTCACAGCGAGCAAGGGACAAGGTAGGGTAAGCGGTCATAGAATACTCTAAGTATGAAGGTTTACACAATATCCAAATCTGTTATGGAGACAGGTAGGCTTTCAACTTCTGGATTTCCGTTTCTTCACACGTGAGGTAGCGTGCTAGGAATGGGAGTATAGAGTGCTGATATGCCAGTGTACTGCAAGGCATATGACGGAAGCTTCGGCGCATTGTACGGGAAGATTTCGCAGCCATTAGTTCAGAGTGGAGAGGATGAACGACCTCGCTAAGAATGCGATCAGCAAATTGCCTGGCCGTTTTAAAATGTCGCTGCATTATAATGTGAGCTAAAAACACAGGAATCATCAGCAGATGAAGAGAGCATTCAGAGGATACGCTTTAAAATGACCAAATCTTTATTTAAGTTTGGTTTGAAAAATAAGTGGACAGTAGTAAATAATGAGGGAGAAAATGCAGGCATCTATAAATCGCCAGATTAGGGCTAGCAGTGTGCGATATGAACTCAACCGGTGGATATAATATAAAAGTTTACGGATTTTAATCAATGAGGCCTTCAATATGAAAAGTGAATGAGAGGCTAGGTGCCACAGTAACACCAAGAGGACACCTTGTTGGGCAAAATGTCAATGGATTCAAGACTGGGAGAGGATCCCATTCGAAAGCACACTGGACTGACTTCTGGTCGTTAAGCAGAAGGCCATTTGCCGACGACAATGCTGAGACGTGGTCCAGGTCATCTTCCAGTGCTTGGAGATAGGTCTGACTTCGAGAGCATTGCCAATAACCATATCATCAGCATATTTAACCAATAATTATTGGTTTGTCGATCATAGGTCATCAGTGCGGAGGGAGAAGAGTTATAGACCCTTGGAGGACTCCATAGTTTTTGGGATGGACTGTGGATTTTCGTTTTCCGCACTGAAGGAATTGAGTGTGGGAGTGAAATATTCCCCAAGCCAAGGGACAGCCCAGCCGGGAGAGCCGCATGCAGAAGTTTTAAGATGGCGCGTAATCGTATTAAATGTTGAGGAGTAGTCAAGAGAAGCACATGCGTATGCACGGCTTGCGACCTTTAGATGTTACAGTAGTCGCCGGCTATTAAGCCCACCTCAGGCTTAGACCAAATTGGGCATAATAAGCGGCGGGCGCATTAAGTGGAGAGTCCTAGTTCTTGATTAGCAAACGCAGGATAGGTACTATACATTACATACGTACTGTATTATGTGTAGAACTTGGTTATGTACAAGAAAAGAATGCTGTTTGTCTGTATTTTACGTAATAACAAAAAAATATTTGTGGTACGTAACCAGTTGCGCACGCAGAGAGATGAGAATTTCACTCTATCCTGTTGGCAAACTGGGCTTTGTAGCCGGCGACTGGGCTTATTAGCCGGCGGATTTTGCAATGTAAAATTCCGTCCCAAGCTGACTTGGGCTTAATACGCAGCTGGGCTTATTAGCCGTGGGCTCAATAACCGGCGACTACTGTATTTGGTTTTTTTGTTTACCAAACTGCCCTCACCTACATCAAGAACGCAGAGAAGGGTGGTGGTACCAGCTCCCTACTCTGCTTTTGATTACTGAAATTTAAAAAAAAAACAGAATCACACAGCAAACGAGAAATAGGCATAAGAATCACGTGCTGCACAGACGGGAAGGAGGGGATGGTGAGTAACATAGTGTACCTGCTGAGAGCGTTGCGCAGCTCGATGACGGTCAGTACAGAGAGCGCCAAAATCATGGGCTTGGTATCCGCGAAAACTGAGCAGGGAACGTTCTCGAAGGCGGCCATATCGATCACGCACAGGAGGTACTGAGTCTGAAATGCAGGTAGAGTAAACCGGGGTGAATGTTAGTTGGCTACACCGGATAGGATCACAAACAAGAAAGGTCTATAAAACCACGAGATTCATACAACAGTGGGCTTTTGAAATTCAACCGCCATAGTTTCGGCTCTCCAATCGCACGTAGGTACGAAGGCTACCCCCCCCCCCCCTCCTTTGTTTATTCGTACTGCAATAACGAAGCCATCTGCAGGCGATGCTAGCGCCGTTTTAAGTAGGACAGACTACAAGTACTTTTTGCGAATCATTCACAGATGACCATTCATGATGGCGACAGTTTAAGTCTTCGGCTAGTATCCATACCTTGTGATCGGCCGGTGTTATCTAGTTGCTATACCTCCTTTTATTAACGGTAAATGCAAGAGTTTTTGCTGAAAATTTAGGATATTTACCTTTAAAATAAAGCATATTTCCCTCTCTTCCCCCGCACAGCCATATAAATGCGTGCCCTAAGACAGTTTGGTCCACTCAACAGCTTCCCTTTCATATCCCCTTTAAGTACCATTGAGGGCAGTGCGAACCGTACTGCGATATTTTCGACAGCCAAGCGAAGTTAAGAGTCTCTGCGCCTGTTACTTGTTTACGCTGCTGCCTTGGGCATCTCCCACCTTTTTTTACGGGATCCGCAGTGTCCATTTTTATGTTTTTGTAAACATCACCCACCCACGCACGCAGGGGGGGGGGGAGGGCGCACCGAATGTCCCCCCACCGGCCACTCGAGATCTCCCTCCCCCGGCCATACCCGCCCACTGCGGCCCACCCCCGTCTGACCGCAAGTGCCTGTGACGGCCTGATATTTTATTGGCTTGTATCCTACGCGTTCCAGGCTGCGGTCACGCCTTTAGCTGGGGGGGGGGGAGAGGGAAATAGAGAGAAATGTTGCACAGTAAGTTCAGATCCACAAGGCGGCGGGCAGGGAAAGGGGGCTTGATGGCGCATGTATTCCACCGCAGGGAGCTGCTCTGCCCGCAGTCGACCACAAGCTCCTCCCTGTAGTCTACCGCGCTGAAGTTGGTCTTGGACTCAAAAAAGGTAGTTCAGTCCAGGCAACTGCTCGCGGGGGCTGCTCTCTCGGGGGAGACATTTATGCATACGCAGAAAAAAAGCGTACCCTGTGCGCGTCTAGGCCTGTCGTTCGTCGCATGGCGCAGTGTCTACGTATAGAGCAGCGCTAGCAGGAGACTAAACGTATGATGCTGATG
>JAYGXS010001236.1:0-11388 GCA_036362985.1 Ligula intestinalis
GCGTGTCCTGTACTGAGCCGGTTGGAATGGCAAGAATGCGGCTCAATTCACCCTGTCTGTGATGGAAAGCATACTCCTGGGACGGGTAATAATGTCACCAATCCAGTTTATTGTGGTGAATCAGCATGTTGATAAGGTTGACTTCTCATGCAATGCCACCCGAACTGTTTGGGATACGTTTTAGATTCGAACAAATTACTTGAGTATGTTTGTCGTACGCGTTAGGGTTCAGCCTACTCTCAAGATATTGGTATCACTTCAGGATTCCGGCCCTTCAAAAAACTTCTTTCCTGGACGGCAATTTTAGCAGGTAGTCCTATAGGCAGATAATATTGCCGGTAAAGACAAGAGAAACTGGAATGGCCCCTTCTGGCTCATTACTTGTCATCAGCCCGTCATACACAACTCAATGGTTAGGGCATGAGACTCTAGTCAAAATGTCGCGGGTTCTCGTCTTGTTGGGATGCACCACCTGAGGTTAGAAGTGACTGGCTGATGACGGCCAATAAGCCAGCAAGGGTCATTCCAGTCTTTCTGGTCTTCGTCGGCAATGTAAACAAATAGTAGCAGTCTTGACAGGTTCTAGCAAGAAAGGAATGTTGTCGGAGAGAATTCTGTTCGCGCTTAAGCTGCAATATCCCAGGGTATCGGAGACTAATATTCCATTGAGTTTCATATTACGGCTAATTCACTGGTTTATGATAGCCGTTGAAACAGTCTTCGCGCCTTTCTTGTGGGTACACTCAGGAAACTAGCAATCGTATAGTCCTTCCCACCAGTGCGCTACCCGCGGAAATATTGAAAGATGAATAGAAGCGAATATGCGTACCTTGTGTTCTTGCTGCTGGGAATACAAGGGCACGATCACTAGGACAGTACTTGTGCAAGAGAGGACAGCAATAAGTGACATATTTTTTAGTCCAGATTAGAGACAATGGTTGGTGGGAGGAGAATGTACCCTTCGTAATTGGTTGAGTCCACGCCATGCCATCTCACTTTATCGCCTCTGGGTGCGACCGTAGTAGCATGGTGACGTTTTTTCCTGGACGAGAGCTGTGACGTGCTTCTTGGTCGCGCGCACGTAGGGCAAAATAACAGGGTGGTATGTCCACGCGCGCCTGTTGATGGAGTTGGAGTCTGATACCCAGGCCCTCAAAAGCTCTCACCCCGTCTATTTACTGCCTCGTTCTCTTATCCGCGCGCCCGTGAAGTCGAATTCATGGCTTTCTTCCAGGGTATGGGCAATGATCTTGGACAGCGGGCCGCCTTTCCGCACTGCCCCTTTGTCTTCCGTTATTCACGAGCTAAGTCATCGCCTGGTCTGCCCTACTTAATTGAAAGAACATTCACTACATGGAACTTGATAAACGGCACTAAACTTCTCACCTACCTCAAGTTGATCAATTTTTGCGTGGTCCGCAAACTCATGGAGGCTGTTGGATGATTAGTTATGCCCACATCGTCTCTACCCCCGTAAGGTCAGTTGCTACTGACACCTTACTTACGTCTGGTAGAGGGGGGCAAAATTTTAATGAATCTAATCCGTTCGTTTCCCGTGGGTGCGTACGTAGTCAGCGGCTGTGGAAGCTGTTTGGATCTTCATTATTTGTCAGTTGGCCCCGAAGATGTCGTTTTTCGCGCACTCATATCTTCGGATTACTGTATAGCGTTTATAACCTTTGTCAGAGTGCTGTAATGCAGCCACGTTTATGCGTCATTGGGTGCTTGCTGTGGAATCTGAGCACCTGAGATGAGTTAGTCGCATTTCTAAACATTAACAGAAGACTGAATTTCCAGTGCAAATCACGAAATGGCCGCAAAGCATAAATGCACACGAATGGTAAAGGTAGTACGCGTGAGTCAGCATCTTGCGAAGCCTGGTGCAAGACCTCGGCTCCGTTTTCCTCTGGTGAAGGTTTTAAGTGACCAGTTAGGGAAAAAAACTGCGATAGGTCTATTGCTGGTATCTTCATGGAGGAAATATTTGCCAGTATATGGGGGTCAAGCTGGGAGCGTCGAGATTGGAGAAGAAGCCAGTACATGCATCAGTTTATATGAGGCCTGAGCATACTCATTATTCCAGTTATTCCAGCGAACACTTCAATAAAATTTATCTAGTATGAAGAGTTTTCTAGGATACTAGCGATTTCTCAAATTTGAGCCACCCATTTTTTGCTCTCCATTCACGTGGGAATTGTTTATCCTACACCATCGTTTCTAATCCTCTGCTTTGTTCGTCTGCATTTGTTATCATGCGGTTATATCTACAGTACATTGCTACCTTTTTAAATGCACGAAAACTAGTTACACGATATCACCATTCAAATATTTTACAAATGCGGCCAATCTGTCACATATGCAAATCGCCAACAACACCAAAATCGAAAATTCTCCGAAGGATGACAACACGAAGAAAAAAGCGTGTGAAGAAGTGGAAATAAAGAAGTTGAAAGCCGATCTGTCTCCATACTCTAGTAACATTTCTCACCACAATCAACCGTGGAATCCGTTGCGACATGTTGCGCATTTTACGGCCGGATTTATGCGCGATTTTTTCACTTTTGTCGCGCCGGAATCTTTCGTGACAAGTCGCGGCGGTATCTGTGACGAAAAGTCGAAAATGAGGACGACAGAATATAGGTACTTTTTAGCTTAATGCGAGCAAACCTCCAACAACGATATGAATGTGAAGCCGGTTGATATATGATTAGAATTTTATATTAGAAAAATAGTATAACAGAAATCTTTTAAAAATATCTTGCTGCGGTATATCCATTTCTTATACTTCTCTGGAGGTCCGGGCATAGGGTATATATGAAAAAATGAAGTGATATAAGTAATATCTCGAACCTTGGTCATCATCATTTGGTGGCTTATCCATATGCTCGCCTTTTTCTGTATGCATCCAACGACCGCTTAAAGCTACTACGTAATGCCTCCTCCAATTGGGAGACATCCACTGGCTCCCCTTTCCAAAGGGTCAGAAGTATAAAACTGAAACATACCGCATATCGCGTCGTACAGGATAGTCTCCCGTAGCGCTTGTTTGGCTGATTTCCCCAAGAAATTTATGTAACGCGTTTTATCATCGTCGAATATGGAGTGGAAGAGTCTCCGTAGGAAATCTTCTATGTTGCGCCCTCCCACGCTTGAGAGGAAGGCAACCTTAACGTGTTATTTAATGAAGAGCAAACGTCTTACTACTCTTTTCCGATAAAAGGGGTCCATCGACCGCATGTTTACGTCCTCAAGCTGATGAAGGCTGGCAATGGGAGCATTCAGGGGTTGCGTGGGATAGCCTGCCTAACATCAGTGGCTGCTGCGCCTCTGCCAATAGCACCAACCTCCGCCCCACGCAGGCGGCGGTGTAACTTCTGGTTACCTTTGATAAGCCAGAGTAGCTGGCGCTTTAAGAGGTTAAAATCCCTCTGCATGGCACATTGTCCCGCCGCCAATGCGTATATAGTGGCTCGTAGGCCATGGCCGCTTTAAACTACTGTGATAGCGAAAGACAATTTGATAGGTGTACGCCGAACGTACTGGCAATGTATGAGTAGATTCGTTGTCGGAATCGAGGTTTGGTTCGTCCTAAGTAGTATGTAAAATAATATCCGAAAACCTTCCTCCAAGGTCAATAGTGGGTCATCAAGAGACCATTTTGTTGTGTCGTAAGGATTTTTAATATTCCTACACGGCCGTGCATGAGTACTGTCGCCGTTGTTGCGATCCATCTACAACCACACAGGAAAACACTGTTCAGTGGCTTAATGATTTATTGGGTTGCGTTTTTCACCATTAACAATGGCACTATGCGGTTGTAGGGTTTGGTTAGATATTTAACCAAACCGCCGACTACATAAACGATTAAAGTTAAGTTATGTGTTAATTATTTTAATTAGAAAATAGAAGCCATCCGCGGGAACGCACACATATTTTCAAAAATAACTAGGGAATTTAGCGCATTTGATAGTACTAGAAATCTCAGCTTTGTAAACATCTAACTGATGCGATTCCTTAGGGTACGTGAAGTAATTTGTAAGGTTTGTAAATTCGTTATAAACTACGTACACTAATCCTCTGTGGTCACGTACAATATTTTTTACCAATACTATGTTCTCACCTACCGTAATGCATCCATTCGCCATAGATGTATCTACCCTATACCGCGGTCCAAGTAAACATCTAAACTGCTCATGGACATAAAGGCCTTCGGGAATTGGTCCTGCAGTGTGTTTGTGAATCATTCGCGCCGATGTTGATGTCGCTGGACTTTGAACCAGTGAATCTTCTTCGGCTAGCTGGTTAGCTATTTGCTGCAGTGGTTTTGGAGGGCCTCGCTTATATCTCTAAAGTTTACCTAGGTAACTTTCGAATGGAAACTACGAGAAGCTATCCAGTGGTCCGTGACGTTTAACTTCATCGGCAATGTGCATTAAGCTGTGCACATTGTAAACCATACATTCATTCCCGCAAAGCTTGGGGAATTCCGTTGTAAATATTCTAAGAAGTTGACTACAAAACCTGATGTTGTCGGCACACAAGGTGGGTGACGCCAACAACCTAATCGCAGAAAAGAGAACTAAAAATGCATAAAGTTCCTTTCCGGTAAAATTTCATTTAAGACCACAACTCCGGTGTACAGAAAAAATTGTCTGAAATCAGTAACTTTCCATTAATCTATTTTATTGACACTTCTACACCTTTGGGAGAACTCTGCGGGCAAATGCGGGTTTAGGCTAAGTAGATTACTGTTCACTAGTTCGATTTCGCGTCCCTTCAATGTAGATGGCTGTATTTTAACGTTCGCATTTTTATTGGTACTTTTAGTCCAATAGTCCAATAGTCCAACAGTCCTCATAACACCTAAGTTAAATCGATGCAGTAAGTCGAGAGGAAATTGTGTTATTAGATTGACATTACATTTTACGAAAGGAGACGGGCCTACTATGTGAAGATTAGGAATTCGCTCTACGTAATATTGATCCTCAAGGACCGTCTTGCCTTCTTCAGAATACACAACATTTCCTAAGTGCATAAAACTGTAGGCGATAAGGCAGTCCCATGCTGGTTTTGGAAAATCGGGGTATGCCATCCGGGCATGACGGGTAAGTTCAAGAGCAAATTCAGATGGTGCTTGTTGGGGCTGCTGTTTCAGGTTGTTGAAGTGTGTGTGTGTCGTAGCCCGTAGTTGGATCAGGAATCCCCACCGGAATCCAAACCGGCAGTAGTTAAGAGACGGATAAAAGCCGCGAGCTCAACTGGCTTGAGCCACAGGTCCGCAGGAGTGAGGTGGGTGCCTGGCCGAGAACTGCAGGCGAACAGATGACGGCAGTCATGCGGCGAGACGCCGCAGTCGGGACAACAGTCGGGTATGAATGGGTCGAGCCGGTGTTGGTACTGGCGAAGGAGCATGCAGTAGCCGCTGCGTAGCTGCGCCAGGGTACAGCGAGTGACCCTCGGGAGATGTCGTTCCGAGGCCGCAATCGGAGCTGGATAGCCACCCAAAGGACCGGGGGACGCTACCTCGTTTCGCCTCGACAACGAATCTCTGGTGGAGACGCTGGATGCCTGTCTTGGTGGCAGAGATATCAACAGGTAGATCCGCGAGAGACGAGGCAACAGCTTCCTTGTGGAGTGCTCGAATAGACGGCCGGACGTTGCGGCAGGGCTCGGGAGTGGTGCCACGGTGATGATTGGGATGGCCGGGTTGCGAACAACTCCACCAGAGTTGCTGGCTAAGGAGAGTGTTTTGATGAGCGACCGGTAGATCAGAAGCCTCCGCATGACGATGACCTATAAGCGAAATTTTATAGCAACCCGTGATCGTGCGGATGGCAGCGTTCTGTGCTGACTGGAGGCGGCGGAGGCTAAAAGAGTTCATCGTAGGAGACCAGATTGATGCCGCATAAGTGAGGTGCGGCTTGGCCAGCGCCTTGAAAGCAGTCGACCAAGTCTCTTTCACGCAGCCCCAGGATGTACCTGCTAGAGCCTTGAGGACCTCGGTGCAGCGGCTTACTTTGCTTGCGGTCTCCCTGGCATAGTCTGCGAACGTGAAAAGCGGATCAAAATGCACACCAAGGAGTTTGGGCTTGCGGACGAGCGGTAAGGACGCCTTATTGACGGTGATGACCGGGTGACGATTAAACTCCTTCGGATAAAGCGTAAAAACAGTGACGGATGACTTGGCTGCAAAGATCATCATACCACGCTGGGTGAGGAAGTTTTCGACAACAGGCATGAACTCCGTGAGGAGCTGTGTAGCCTGATCGATGTCATGGTGCCGGCAAAAGAACGTAACATCATCCGCGTAGGTTACCACTTGTACAGGTGACCGGGGGAGTGGGAGCTCTCGCATGTAGATGTTAAAGAGCGTCGGGCTGAGCACAGAGCCTTGAGGGACGCTACAGGTCTGCTTACAGGGCTTAGAGAGAGCGCCCCGGAAAAGGAAACGATCGTGACGGCCACGGATGTAAGCCGCCAACCATCGGACCAGGCCAGTTGGGACGTTCAGCGAGACCAAGTCCTGCAGGAGGTGATCGTGGCGGACGTAGTCAAAGGCTCCTGACAGGTCAATTGAGACTGCCATGGTCTGCGAAGCGGGCTTTTGTTGATTGAAGCCCTCGAGGATAGCGTCACTGAGCTCGAAAAGCGCCGTTGTACTCCCACGACCCTTCCGGAAACCATGTTGGTGGCAAGCTAGTTCCGCCACAGTCGTAAGAATTGGGTGGACGAGCCGTTCCAGGATCTTCGCCAATGGACTGAGGAAGGCAATTGGACGATAAGAGGTTGCTAGGCAGGGGTCCTTACCCGCTTTAACCAGGGGATAATGATCAACTGGCGCCAGCAATCGGGGATGATTGAAGTTCCCAGTGAACGGTTGAAGAGGGCGGCAAGGTAGGCAGCCACCTTCGGGCCGATGTGACGCACATGGATAGGTGCCAGACAATCTGGTCCTAAGGCTTTCGAAGCTCTCATTTTCTTGACGGCGGTGAGGATGGCATCAGCCGAAAAGGAAATGCCTGGGGGCGGGGCTTTATGGAGGAGGCGAAGAAGGGGGCGCTGGCTTTTGGGACTGGGCGCCGAGCGGGGCGAGAACAGCTTGTTCATCTTCGCGGCGATCTTACCGTTGTTGGAAATGAACTTGCCGTCCCCAAAGCTAATAGACTGGTTAGATGTATCAGCCCGGGGTTTGGTCAGGTTGCGTAAAAGCTTCCAAGTGGCAGCTGAGTTGCCACTGAAATTACAATCTGAAACTAGTTCCTGCCAGCGTTGGCGTTTGCCATCGTTGATAGTCTTAGTGATTAAGCCATTCAGTTCGCCAACGCGCGGGTCACTGGCATCACGCGCTCGTATTTCATCGCTCTCTAGTTCCAGGCGGGAGGCTTCGGGCGGATAGTTAGGATGGAGAAAGGGAATATGGCCGTTAGGGATGTGGTGACTTGCTGCTGCCAGGAGTAGTCGACGAAGGGCTCGCTCCGCCATGTGGACGCAGGTGGGAGGCGGTAGGCCATCGATCTCGGCTTCGCATTCGGTCGTGAACGCTGCCCAATTGGCTTTCTTGAAATTAATGAAGTGCCGGTTGGGGGCCTTGATAAGCTCGGCGGCGGTGGCAAATTCAAGCACAATGGGGAGGTGGTCGCTACCCAGGCTGATTTCCGTGTTCCACATGGTGGAGGCTACCAGACTGAGCCTGGCGAGGGAAACATCGGGTGAGCTGGAGGCGCCGTTGGTCAGGAGCCACGTTTGGTTGTTTTCTTTGAGAATGGCAAATGGGGCGTGTTTTATTTCATCAGCCAGAGCTTCTCCTCGGGGGTCGGCTGCCAAGTTAGAGCACCACAGGTAATGGTGGGCGTTGAAGTCACCTAGCACCAGACTGTCTCCAGAAGGTAAGTAGGGAGCGATAGAGGCGGTGAAACCGGGAGGGCAACTGGAAGTTGGAGGGATGTACACGTTCACAACGGTTAGCGGCGCCGGGCCAATGTCAAGGGAAATCGCTAGTACTTCCGTGGGATTGGCCCCAAGCAGGGGAAGCTGGTCATGGGCAATGGATTTGTCCACCAGGAAGGCCAAACCTCCGCCTTTGTTGCGGCCGCGGTCGCACCGGACAATCGTGTAATCGGCACAGGAAGGGACCTTAGTGGAGTAAGACCACTTTGTCGCTTGGATAGCCACCACAGCTATGCTGTGCGAGCGCATGAAGGCCAGGAGCTGCGCAAGCTTCCCAGGGAGGCCGTTGGCGTTAAATTGAAAGATCTTAAGACCAGGTGGTGAGGCAAGGTCGGAGACAAGAGGATTTCGGTTCAGGACTGGACGGGCTGGAGGCATGGAGATAGGTGGGGGCACGGAACAGCTGGGACGCGCGAAAGCGGGCGACCAATCGGCAGCCGTGGCGAGGCCATTGCAGCGGAGATGGCACCAACCATTGCAGGAGCCGCAACGTACAGACCAGTCGCGGCGGCCCAGGCGGATTTGGCAGAATGAGCAGTACCAGAAAGGTCCAGGGTTGGCCTCATTTCCGGCGGCGAGGAGGAGGAGGAGTCGGAGCAGCGTGGCCGAGAGAGGCTGTTCCGTCATCAAAAACACGGATTGGGCGGAGGGGGGGAGAGTTGATCCAACGTAGGGAGATGGGTGTAGCAGACCTTGGCCGCCGGGAGGGCGGGTGGGAACGCGATTCGTAGACGCGTCTGCTGTGGTTCGCGTGCTGCGGCCTGTTGGTGCCCATAGTCGAACTCGATGGGGAACTGTCGTGTGTGGAAGAGGGCGCCTGGCCATCAACAATCTCTTTTCGCCTCATCAACCGTTTCTGTGACAGTTCACACAGTTGTCGTGTGATTCTCACGCTCACGTTCAACACTGATGATGAAATCACGACAGTTAGTGACTCAGAAGCGGACTGCCAAGCCTTCATCGCATCAACCACGACTGCTATTTTCAGAGCACATGTGGTCACGTGACTGCTGCGGTATAAATACTGACTGGACGTGCAGTGGAGGCCACGTTAAGAAGGATACATTGCAGTCTGATTCTAAGTCGGTCACTCCACAATAGGTTAACTGCGTGGTCTGAGCTATAGCATCAGTTGGTAGCTTTCCAAGCCACCGCCGTGATGAATTCTAGCGCTTCAGATAGTCTTTATTAGGGAGTATGCCCCTCTCTCACGAAGACCAGTTGACAGTCCGAGCTAGTTCACCAACTGTCGAGGTCCAGGGCAGAGCGGCACAGATGAGTTCTGTTAGCAGTTGGTTGAGCGTTCATCAACTAGTGTACCATCCCCTGACCTAAACCGGCAAGACAGCGAGCTCGTGGCTCAGTGGTTAGGGCGTTTGACACTGATCAAAAAGTCGCGAGTTCGAGCCTCGAATGATGCACCAGTTCGGACTGGATATGGCTGGCTGACGATGGTTTATAAGCCAGAAATGGTCATTCCAGTCTCCTTTATCTTTGCGGGCAATACTATTTGCCTGCACTACCAGCTGTTACGATTTTCAGGGCTTCTGTCGAAGCCCAACGTAGAGCGGAACAGATAGGTTTCGTTAGCGGTCAGGTGAAAGTTCATCAACGACTCTCAACTGAAGTTGACAAAAATAGAGAGCTCGTCTCGTGGCGTATCTCTCATATAACCTACAGTAGATTGCATAGCTGATGCAAGGTTGGGGATTGGAGGATTTACCGCACAGTGGCACCAAGCATGGACAGCTGATGGATTTGTCCACTAAGAAGGCCAAGTCTCCCCCTTTGTTGCGACCGCGGTCACGGCGGACGATCGTATAGCCGGCACAGGAGGGGACCTTGGTGGAGTTAGTCCACTGTGTATCCTGGACAGCCGCTACGGCTATGCTGTGCGAACGCATGAAGGCGAGGAGTTGGTCAAGCTTGCCGAGTAGGCCGTTGGCGTTGAACTGTAGGATCTTTAGACGAGGCGGTGTGGCAAGGTCGGAGATTTGAGGAAGGATTGGGTTAAGGGCAGGGTGGGCTGGAGGCGTAGAAACAACTGGCGGCACGGGTCAGCTGGGACATGCGAAGGCGGGCGACCAATCGGCAGCCGTGGCGAGGCCACTGCAATGGAGATGGCACCAACCATTGCGGGAGCCGCAAAGTACAGACCATTCGCGGCGGCCCAGGCAGACTCGGCAGAACGAGCAGTACCAGAGAGGTCCAGGTTTGGCCTCAATTTCGGCGGCGGCGAGGAGGAGGAGTCGTAGTAGCGTGGCCAGGAGGGGCTGTTCCGTCATCAAAAACACGGATTGGGCGGAGGGGAGAGTTGATCCGACGTAGGGAGATGGGTGTAGCAGACCTTGGACGCCGGGAGGGCGGGTGGGAACGCGATTCGTAGACGCATCGGCTGTTGAAGTAGACGGCTGCGGCGCCAGCTGACATTTGGTTGTCTAAAAGGGATAACAGGGTAGCCTGGGCGTCAGCGAAGGGTGTGGACGAGGTAATTCCAGAAGAGAAAGCCAATTCGCAGGCGCCGGGATTAAGGAAGTTGAGGGTATATCGAGTGTAATCATCGGAGGGTATGTCGGCCAGGAATATATACAAACGGGTGAGCCATTGCCTGAGGGTTTGGCCGGGCTGGAAGGTGTGGGGTACTAGAAGTGTATTCGGAGCGTGGGGGTAACTGTGGGGTGTTGGGGACGTGGAAGGTAGGGTTGGGGACGAATAACCGGTGGGGAAAAGGGGCCAGCACCAGCTGTCACCATTGTAACGTCCGAGCGGGGAAAGCCCAACGAATTGCTGGTAGCCGGACTCGGAATCAGGGGAGCTTGCACGGTTTTGGGTCTTTTGCAGAAGATGCTCCCTAAAAGATTATCCATCTCATCAAAAGGAGAATTATGACTATCTCCGAAAGAGTCCATGAGGGAATATAAGCTTGTCGAGAATTGATTTACGTTTATTGAACGAGCGATCGGATAGAAAAATATAGAAGGAAAGGGTCGTAGAAAAAAACGTTCGACTTAACGTGTGAGAGGAGAAAGGGCGATGGCGTGGAAAAAACGACGATCGTGAGCCACGACTTCTCCGTCAATACCAGAAATTGAAACTAGACAACCAAGGAAACCAATTCAAACAAACGATTGTCAGGGTGGTTCGTTACACCGTCACACGCACGTAAAAGTTATAAATTACGCGCGTAAGCAATTGCACGCGAAACTTACGCAACCAATGATTACGCACTCAGGCGTAACAACATTAGCCAATCAGATGCCGCAGAGGCACAGCAGCGAGAAATCGCTCTACCGCGCTCCCAAATCCGCTGAAGTCGCCTTTATTTTGCTACTAGGGTAGTTGATGTGAAAGTCGTGAAAAACTTGACTTGTGAGTATTAAATGACCTTTTACCGGTGTCCTTTTAAAATGACCCTTATTTAACCTTACCATCTGCACTCCT
>JAYGXS010001237.1:0-15103 GCA_036362985.1 Ligula intestinalis
CGCTCCACAGTTGTAGCTGATGACCAAAAAGGGCAAATGCCCCCCCCTCCCCGAAAAAACTGTCTTCTTTTCAATTGGTAGTTTATACAAATGCGGAAAATTTTGCCTTATAAAACACTGGGCCAATGCTATTATACTCTTGGCCATATCTAATGAAACCCATGGAAGCGACAATCTTCTGTCACCAGAGTTTATGCATTTCAGTTTAAAGGGCGACCGGTGGAGGTCAAACGCCACCCGAACAAACGCGAAGGTACTGACGCGTGAATATATCTGGGTTTGAGTGGAGAAATTGTTTTTTAGCCAGGCGTCATCATTTAGTCATACCGAAACACAGTTGGTGCACAGATCGAGGCTAAAACCTCCGATCGGTTTAAAAGAAGTCCGACACACTACCTACTGAGCCATTATAAATAAGTTTTATCCGATCCCACGGTTGTAGGACTTTCGACTCGAACCCGTGTTCTTTGGCCTCATTACTTCCAACAATCTGTCGTTGAGCTCCCGGCAAAGTCTCCTGCCGGCTACTTAAACTAGGTTCTCGTGTGCGAATGAGTGAGTCTTGTCTGAGCGGGCCTCCAAGGAGAACGATCTTTCAGTATATTTGCTATCACAAGAAATTTTAACCGAAATCCTAGAACGTATTTTTGTTCAGAAAAAAAAACTGGGAAAACTATCTTGTAGGGCCATCTAAATATCTAGTCATCCACCCAACTGTCTTTCGAAATTGGTGGTTAAATACTTATAGCGTAGTGAATGACTATAAATGAATGTTTATTTGTGTTGTAAGTGGTCAAAGAATATTCAATTAAAGCCACACATAGACGTTTTAATGAGCTAAATAGAATGGACTCCGTCAACACAAAATCCTGTTGCTGACCCAACTGATGCCTGTTGATCAAACTTCTACCTTATGTTGGCAGAATTTAACAAAAAACGAAAGTCAGGCTACTGCAAATAAAAAAGTCAAATGGGACCTCTATCATGAATGTTTACGAAAACAACTTCACTTTCAAATGGTTAACGATGAAGAACGTAAGGAAGGGTTGAAAATCTGATCCTTACTGTAGAGCAGAATGCCGTTCGATATGAGCATATAAATTGCCGTAAGTATGAGCACCAGAGTAAGAAGCTGCCAACGACGAGGTTTCTGAAAGCATTCCGTCAGTGTCAGAGTCTCCTCTGGCTTCTGCTGTTCCTCGGCCTCCATATAGGCTGCGTAATCCATTTTCACATTAATCAGAAAGTCCAGAACCTCGGGGTCCGTTCTACGGGGAAACAAAGCAGGGTAGTTGATGGTACAGAGGTAACCACAAGACAAAGCTATATATAGATCTTGAATTAAGAAGGAAAAAGTGCTTCTTTGGGATACTTCAAGTTATCTTGGGATGATCTAATAGCAAAATGAACGGATGAGTGTCCCCTCTAATAGATCGGTGTACGTGTATCTGCTACTGCATATCCCCGATCTAATACCGGCAAGACTGCGAGCTTGTAGCTCAATGGGTAGCACGTTTGCCTATGACCGGATAGACGCGGGGTCGAAACTCGAGTGTGGCAACAATTTCAGCGGCAACATTGGATTTGGGAATCACTAACTGAAACTGGCTGATGAGCCAGAAATGGCCAATCTAATGTCCCATGTCTTTGTCGGTAATGTCCTTGTGCTTATATCCTAACCGCCTCACTGTAGAGGCTTGAATGAGAGCTGTAATGGCAACTTGGCCGGACGATTGTGTCTCCTAATAGCTCGTTGTACGCGTATCTGCTACTATATATACAGTTTCACGAGTGCTGCAAGAAACCTCGGCGAGACACATGCCTGAGCTTTTAGCTAGTATCTAAGCAAGAAGTACGGTATAACATCATTAATACCCTATAGAATTCACACTACTCATGGTGCTCCTCGTTTTTAGAATGGACATTTCCATGGTAAGTCCATGGTAGTTGATTGTCTTCGCCTAAAATGTTAATCAAAATCTGGGGTCTGGACCTTAAAATGCATGTCTTATCCACCTACATCCACATCATGCATCTAATAATTTCCACGATTATTTCCTTGAACTTCTATGCACATATATATATATATACATATATATATATATATGGAACAAAGGTGCTCATCCGATCTATCTGGTAAGGGCACATATTTGTCCCGGAAGTGCCTTGAAGCTCGTACTTGAGCGATATCAGGCTTGTCGCTTAGCGAGCTCAGAATATGATGGAGCGGATCCGACAAAGACAAGGGAGACCGGAATGGCCATTTCTGCCTTGTTAGCCGTCATCAGCCAGTCATACCCAATCTCAGGAGTCGGAACCCCCGAGATTCGAACCCGGGACCTTTGGTCATTGGGTTTACCACCCTACCTCGGCACCACGGGCTCGTTGCTTCGTTGCTCAAGTAAGAGCCTCAAGGCATTTCCGGGACAAGTATGTGGTCTTACCAGATAGATCGGATGAGCACCTTTGTTCCATCATATCTCCGATCACAACCGACAAAGCAACGAGCCCGTGGTGCAGAGGTAGGGTGGTAAACCCAATGACCAAAGGTCCCGGGTTCGAATGTCAGGGGGTTCCGACCCCTGAGATTGAGTATGACTGACTGATGACGGCTAACAAGCCAGAAATGGCCATTCCGGTCTCCCTTGTCTTTGTCGGATCCACTCATTATATATATATATGTATATATATATATGAGTATTGCCGGCAAAGAAAAGAGACACTGAAATGGCAATTTCTGGCTCATAAGCCGTCATCAGCGAGTCATATCCAGACCCACGTAGTACACCCGCCGAGGCTCAAATCTGTGACGTTTTGCTCCAAGGTCGGCAAGGAACTATCGTGGGGTCCCGACAGTGCGCGCGAAGCGCGCTCCACTCCAATGCGACCACCTGGTTTTAGGAGGTAGAATGGGTGGGGCATATTGGGGGACAAAGCAGAGCGCAGTAACAATGTAAATTAAGAAAGTTACGCGTGTAAGTTGGGGGGTGTTCTCTGACCTTGGGCGAGGTCACTGCGGTACATTTTAAGATCATCACTAACCCCTGCTGGACCAACGGTGAGCGCGTGTATGTTGGAGGGTGTTTGCTGACATTGGGAGAGGTTGTAGTGGTCTCCCCACTCTCGGCCACCAGACCTCACTTAGGACCAAGGCGCTCCAGCGGAATGACGTGTGCTCCGGAGTCCACCTTCTTTCCATCTATTCTTCGTTCCCTTGTGTACATAATAAACTGTTCCTCATATTCTGGCCTCGACTGACTTCTCCTCGCCTAAGTAACCATGGTCTGATGATAGCAGTTGCTAGGGTTTAACTTGCTTAACCCCCGGCGATAAGGTTACTCGGGTACATTTTTTAATAGCATCACCAACCTCAACTGGATTAACGACGGGCGAGTGAAAAAATGGGAAAGATTGTTGAAAAATCACCCTACTTAAAATTAGTAAGTAAGCTGTTACTCAACATGTTGGCCTTCCAAGCACCCCTCCATAGTTGCCTGGCCCGAAGTCCACACTTCTAAGCTTTGAGCCATGGGCTCGTTTGCTTGCCGGTTTAGGCCAGGAACATTGGCATTCGTTTATGAACGCTCAATAATTACTAACGGGACTCACTGGTCCAGCTATGTCTTGGAGCTTAAGCATGAACTTCCCGCATCTCCCCCCCCCCCTCCCCAAACAGCCACACAGAGGCAGTGTAGGAAGGTGAACATTGCTGGCAAAGACGTGGGAGACACCAGAATGGCCGTTTCTGGCGCAATAGCCCTTATCAGCCATTGTGCGGCTGCCGAGGGGGTTTGCCAGTGAGTCTAATGTCAGAGCGGGATGAGGGAGTTTCGTTAGCGATCAGAAGAAGGTTCCAGAAAGCATGACAAGGTATTTGTTTCCTCCTGTTTCAGCTGGGATAAGTACCACTTCTGTGCGCCTAGAAACAGTATCTGCAAACCGTCGAACAGCTGGAGTCCGCCTGATTCATTGGAAGTGAGCTGATGCCCCCCGTACAGGCACACAGTGCATAAAGATTTGGAGGTACTACTTTTCGGATGCATTACCATATTTTCCTGCACCTTCAGCTGCTAAGTGTGAATCTTAAACTCGCCTGCGCTCAGTGGTGCTTCCCAAGAGACTCTATAAAGTAATGATATGAATCAAATTTTTATTGAGAGCGAATTCATGAGATGAATGGGCTTTTGCTTACGACAGCCGGTGTTGCAGTTCTTGTCTACGAGCGTGTACAACTCGCCTAAATGATGTCCTAGTCTAATCGGGCACCTGTCAGACTATGTTAACCATTGTAACATTCTAGTGCGACAATCTCATTCCGCACATTTCCCTTCGTCTGACGACGGCTTGAAAATTCACGCGCACAACTTGATTTGCCACAGACCTTCTTCCTTTGCACAGTTTTATAGGTTTATCAAAAAAATATCGGAATTAAGGAGGCTATGACTACTAAACCGAAGCAGATACCATTTTAGTCTCAATGCATATACTTCTCCGTCTACCTCCGCAATCCACTGCTTGATCCGTAGGGAGAGGGTGGAGAGAACGGATTTGATCAATTCATTTGACAAAATTATGGAAAAACGCGTTGGTCTCGGTATGATTCGAAGCCCTGCCAGCAGGAGGGAAGTACAGCCGACGTTCTAGCCAACGGGGCATCCACCACGAGCCACACCACACTTGGTTCAACTTATCCGCTCAGTCTACTGCAATGTATGGAATCCACCAATTCTGGTACAGTAAGCTCACTGAAGAAGTAGGATTTCCTCAGCAATTAATATAGAATCCACCAGAGGACTCATAGTGGTCTCTGCCATCCGACGCCCTCCATTGGTTTGTCCGGCATCATTGTTCAAGGCCAGCTGCCTCAAGGTCCTCCAATATCTCATTCAGCGCTTCCAGTCACGCTGACCTGCAGAGACTTGACCTACTTCCACTCGGACATATGCACGTGCGTCTAGGTTCTCGCGGTTGCCCAAGCACCACTCGGACTACGAGGCACCCACCAGCGGCCGCCATTTTAATCACGCTTGTCTCAACTTACTCGGTCAGTCTACTGCGACGTATGAAATCCACCAAATCTGATACAGTAAGCTGACTGCCCAAACAAGATTTTCTAAGCAATTAATGTAGAATCCGCCGGATGCCTAACAGGCACACCTGATTCTTAGCGTGTTTGGGCAGTCCGACTGCCGTCCGTTGGATTTTAGATTGATTGCTGTTGTTATTCTTGTTGTTGCATTAGAAGTAATTGGAAAAGAGAGAGTGAGAGAGAGAATGCAACGCTGTGCATAATAAAAGGCACAAACCTCTGAAGTACTCGTGGACATATGCATGGTTGCAGACTTCAGAAAGAGCCTCTCACCAGCGCTCTTAAATCACAGTTGAACATTCGAAAGTTTCCAATGTATTACCGGCAAACCTTAGGACTGCAGGATATGCGTATTTCAAGCTCATTAGCTTTCGTCAGCTGCAGTTACCCGACTCCAGTATAGCCACAGAAACTGCAACTACCCTCGAGTTTCGAACCCGTGACCAGTGAACTAAAGACGAACGTCCTATCCACTGCGCCATCGGGTCGACGTCTTGCCGGTTGTCGAAAGTTTGTTTCGACATTGGAATCTCAACGTTTTATGAACATTCAGCGACGATCTCGCACGTACTCTAAAATGGCTACTCATTTTATATAGGTAGGCTTGTCATATTAGGCTTAAGTTTCTGCCCGAATTTAAGGGATAGATTAAAGTTAAGGTTGAGAAAGAGATCAGGGCACCGGTTATGGTCAGAGTTAGTGCCAAGTTTAAGTTTGCCTGCCGTAAACCGTGTTACACGCCCCTACTTGGTAAATTTCACAAGCACATCTGTTCCAGTAACACTCTGGATTGAGAAATCAAACTTACGCTAAAAATTCAAGTCGTCTCAATGCCTTTCACAGACTCCGTTGATAGCTTCATTTATCTGCTCTACCGATAAACAAATAGTATTACCTTTTCGGATTAACGGGAGTCCCTATGCTCTACTATCTCTGTAAACTTGTAACTTAGATCTTTGTCGAAAACCCTTTGAGGATACGAGCAAATCACTATTCCTTACTAGCCATCCTATAACCTATCAAGGCAACGCTTCCTTATAAGTGATGCCACAGTGTAATACGGGACTGGTGATAAAGGGAGGTAAATGAGCGCGTCAAATCAGGGGAAATAATAATACATATAAAGGTAGAGCGTTTAAAGGTAAAAATACCAGGGATATTTGTTTCAATAACCAAATTTTTGGCGCGCGATAAAATGCAACCAATGGGAAGCACGAATTCCGCCTGTAACGGCATCACTTTTTAATCTGAGGTGAATGATTAAGCAGGAAGCTACCTAAGGACGAACAGCATAAGTGTTTTTTGTCGTTCTACAAATGTAGGCGACGTTGCGAAGACATTCGAAGTGAATATTCTTCTATCCGAAACCCGGGACTGAACCCTCTCCCCTTTATCGTCCTTCAACTTGACGTTTTATTCCATATTAGTGTATCTTGTTTCATCCCCATCCCTGTTTTCGTCCTACATTTTGTGTTACATTCGGAGTATAATCCCCCTACCCTCATTAAGTTCTCGTAGTGTTGAACTCATCTACTAACTGTACAAAAATATAAGTACCCCGACCGAGAAAGTTAATGAGGTTCCCCAGATGATTCTATAGTCATAAACCAAGCCGCTGATACGAAGCTACAAGATCCCTCCTCTATTGAAGGTCACAAAGTAGGAAACAGGCAGTCTCCTACAAGCTCACGTTCCTCTCAGGACCGTTTAGGCCAGTGAAACAGTCACCCCTTACTCATCCCATCATCAAAATCATTTGAACAAGTCAAAACCTCACGCCAATCACCGCATTCCTTTGAACCACAGGTGGCTGCGAGAAACAAAAAGGTCGATACGAGGGCCGTCGCTTTCTCGGCCCTCAGCATAACCACTTTGTAGCGAGCGAGCGAGCGCACGTCTGCGTGTGTTCTAGCTACGCATATGCAAGTGGGATAGGAAGGGGCTAAAGTTGTGGAGGGGAATTTGGCACAGTGGAGTCCATCAACCTTCACTAACTACCATCACTCGACCAGCTGGCCGTATCTGCCAAAAAAACACACAACTAATAGAACATAAAAAAAGCCGCAGGACGATAGGGATTTCCGCATGTGTGTGTGCGTTGTGCAACGGATTGGTAATTACTGAATATTTACACCAGAAAATTGGCTTACTACAACGAAATAAGTAGTCAGTAATGCATGGCAAAATACGCAGTGTTACATATGAGGAATAGTTACCACTACTATCAGATACTCACCCCTTAGGTTCATGATCGAGCACAAAAAGCATGTGAATTACGCTTGCTGGTATGTAAAATTTGGCCAGAGCGCTCCAGGCTTGCATGAGGGACGGTCCCACCGCATCCGCGCCCGGTGGTATAACGTGCGTATGCGGCAGGAAGTCGTTGCTTTTGCGAAAGAAGAAGAGAAAGTCTATAATCTTCTGCAGTACATAGGTCTGAAACCAGCCATCATCTCTAAAAAGTGAATACGCGATGAAGCAGAAGTAGATCTGCCAGCATAGGGTGGGTATCAGCCTCCTGTTAAGCCTTTGGAGTTTTTTCTCGTGGACCCTACGCAACAGACGCTCAGGTGGGCGCTTTACGAACTTCTGTTTCAGCAGTCTGACAAGTTTGCGTGCTGATCGTGCACCTCTTTGCGCGCCAGCGTCCAGGTAGATTTGGTGGACGTAACTGTTGGGAAAACCGATATCCAACTGGCCCATGCTGAAGGACTTCCGCAGGCAGTAGCGTTCGTGTCTCTGACTGTATCTGCCCAAACTGCGTCTCTGGTAGACGGAGGGCACGTAGCTGGCCCGGGGCATCAACTGGGGCACGGACGGACGCCAGGTCAGGGAGTCGTCCGTGAATGCGCTCAGACTGCGAAAACGGGCTGAGCCCATCGAGGTCGCCCGTGTACTTCTGCGAGGAACTGTTACGGAGGTCATTTTGAGTAAATTTGGTTGGGTTCGCAGTAGCTAGAAGTCCGTGCGTAAGGAAGACTCGCGCACGTACATGCACGTGCACACACTCTGCTTAAAAATCGATAAATTTAAAAATGGCGGCCACGCGCGTGAGGGCGAAAGCAGCTGGACATCGAGCGCTTATTGGCAAGTACGTATTTTTTGCAATGTAAGTTGTCTATACTTTGTCACGAATTTACCGACAGTGTCCAATGTTCCCACTCCAGTTCAAGGATCAAGTTTCATGGTCAGATTGTAAACTTATTTATCTTATCCATTGACATTTAAGAAACATTTAGACCAATCCCGTGACTCCATTCATTCTGAATCTATAGCCTTAAATTGCAATTAATGGATCTGCGAATATTTTGACGTGATCGGGTACGCCCTCGACTAAAATATCGTGTATGCGTTCTTGCTATGAGCTGCCTTTTCTCCTAGGGAGGGAGAGACATAATTAGTATATGTCTAGGTAACCGTTTTTGCTCAATAAATGACACATAACGAAGAAAAAGCAACAAAGCGAGATATTCTGGAGGCCTAGCGAGCAGGGAAACTCACTTATTAAAGTCGCCTTGATTATAATTTAAGCCATACAGTTAACTGCAAGCCTAGCGAAGTAAAACAGAGCTAATGGACATGGATGAGGTAAGGTAAAGGGTCATGATAAAATTTCGAAGGTTGAAGATCGCAGAATATTCAGAGGCAATGGTTTGCAAGATATCCACATCTGTTGTGGAGACAGGTTGGCTTTCAACTTCTCTAGTTCCGTTTCTTCACACGTGAGGTAGCGTGCTAGGAATGGGAGTACAGAGTGCTGATATACCGATGTACGGCAAGACATGATGCAAGTTCCGGCACATAGTACGGTAAGCCTTCGCAAGGCAAGGCTACCAAGGCAAGGCTAGGTTAACAACATCCTACAACTATTTGCATAGGTCCCGTTTAGAACGTCTTATATAAGCTGCCACCGAGTAGCGCAAGATTCGAGATGTTCGTGCTCGAGCAAGAACTCGGAATGAGGTTATAGGGTCTACAGAATGACCCGTGTCCAGCAAGTGTTCTGTAATAGAGGAGCGAGGGGATTGGTTTTCTTGCTTGAATAACTAACTAGGCAGGTGCTCCTTGGCTCTGGCTGCCAATTGCATTTGCGTTCGTCCTATGTACTTGCTTCCGCAAGTGCATGTGAATTCATAAACGCAGTTGGAGGTGGCGTGCAAAGGTAAGGCATCCTTAACACAAGGAATGGGCAAGGGCTTCGTCGGAGAGCAGAATATGCGTTCAGCGGCGTAATAGGTTCTTTCTTTAGCCTTGAGTAGGCGCCTCTTAATAGTGTTTAAGATGTTATCACCCTTGCAGGGCAAGGATACAAATACTGGCTTAGGAGCTGAATGTTCGTTCATTTTGGGTCACAAAAATGACAGCCTAATTCTGCGTCGAAAATATCCTTGGAACAGATCTTTCTAGTCCTCTAGAAAAGGTTACATACCAAGTTACGTTTCCATTGAATGGAAACAAAACTTACATAATGTAAATACTGACCTTTCCAGGTATTCTTGTGGTAGACCCTCCGTGAAATGGAGCCATCTGTCAGTCTGGACAAGTGGACGTCGAGGAAAGACAGTTGGTTATCTCGTTCTGGTTCCGTAGTAAATTAATCTTTGGATGCAACTTGTTTATTGAGGACAAGAGTTCCTCATCTTCTTTCAGTTTCCCCACAATTGTGAAAACATCGTCTACATATCGTCTGTAGAGTGTTGTCGTTAAAACTCAAGGGTTTCCCTTGTTCCTCCATTACGGGTCATTCTGTAGACCTTATAACCTCATTCCTAGTTCTTGTTCGAGCACGAACATCTCGGATCTTGCGCTACTTGGTTGCAGCTTATATAAGACGTTCTAAACGGGACTTATGCAAACAGTTGGAGCATGTGGTTAACCTGGCCTTGCCTTGGTAACAACAGGCTCCCAGATTTGCACATTCCCCTGACCCTTTTTTCCCGCAACCCATTTTTTCCCCTGTTTCCCCCTCCACATTGTTTTAACTTTCCTTCTTTACTAATTAGCCTTAGTGACTATGACCTGTGACCTTTCTGTACCAATTCAGTTTCGTACTTTTCTCATTCATTACCCTTCGACGCATTTGAGTGGATGCAACTGACGAGCACTCCCGAAATGTTACGGATCCATTAAATTTTGCCTTAGTTACTATCTTCAAGTTCACACCAGGGAATTTATGCTTTAAACAGTTGAGTTAGAAGTATCCCTCCCAATTGACCTTGTCGTCATCCCTACACCTCTTGCTTCAAGGGAAGTCGGAGACCATTTGCAAAAGTGGAGAGAGGGAAATTAAACGGATGGGCAGTTAAGAGGGCGAACAGCGGCTTCGAGCAATCAGCTGCACCGATTTCAGACCCTGTGTCGCCGCTCCGCGCGCGAGAGTTAGAATCAACCGTACGCATCGAAGTCCCCACTAGTCCAGCATCGACGGGGAGGGGGGGCAGGATGGAAGCGGGGGAGCGTTGGCATTTGCCTGCCATCCCCCACTAAATCGTATCGTCTGCTCGCCCCCCCTCCCATCCTCCTTAACATGGGCAACACTGAACAACGTGAACCGCACGGCCTCGCGCAACGATCGTCTCGCTCCATTTGCGGTTCACTGGCGTTCTCTAGGGGCAGTGGCGAGAGAAATCGTTGTACGCACTTCCCTCCCCCCTCCCCCCTGCCTCTGGTTCTCCTCGTGTCCGTCTTAGCTCGAGCGCATTCCCCCGGCCACCCCCCCCCCCTCAGCACACGCGACCTGACCAACCAGGCGTCGTCATGCCTCCCAAGGGGCGTTACTTACACAGTGTCCGCGAGGTAGACATAGTTACATGAGCTAGCCGCTGTAGACACTTTGGGACGGACATGCGCTCAACATCTTAAAAAGTTGGTCTCCGTCTCTTTATCCTGGCGCATGCGAGCTTCTTATGCGGCCGCCAATTAAGCCTCCTTACGTACAAGCCCTCAACACTGGTGTTGTTTACCCATGGGTATTTGGCTGGATGTGAGAAGGAAATTGGGGGCGAAAGAGGACGGGCCCCTATTGCAGCAAGCAAAGTAAAACGCCTGTTCAGTACTTGTTTATCCGGCTCGATGCAAGCCTCTGACGAGGTGATTCCGTTGCAAATGGCCCAAGGCAAGACTTCCAGCGAACACTCACAGGAAAAAGTAGCTTATGTAGGCCCACTCACATACCCTTAGTCCCAGCATTCTGTCCTGCAAAAACGGTAGTTCTAGAGTTTTTGGGGGGTGGTAAAATAAGATAGGCAGAAAAGGAAATTTTAGGATTAACTGTTCAGTGAAAAACTGTAGTCGAAGTGGGTTCCCGTGGCCGCTGGGAGTAAGTTGTTCCCCGCATGTAAATTGAAGGTGTGCGCGGCGTTTCACACCGCGGACTATACTATTCTAACTCTAGAGCGGTCAGTTGGACCTCAGGTAATTTGAAGTAGATGACCTCCTGACCACCATTTCAATATTTTGGGAAATTCAAGAAACCTACAATTCGATAATCGGCTTTCTCTGCAATAAGTTAAACAATACTACAGACTTAGAACATCTACAGATATAAATAAATGGGCCTGCATTAGCTACTGTTGCCCACTCGCACTTGCGGTAAACAGACGATAAGAAGAAGCACCCAGAGACAAGCCGACGGGAGCTGCAAGGAAACAATCCCAAAACTCCGAATACCTAAGTACGTCGACGACAATATTTAGCAGGTCAGTGGAAGAGAAAAGAGTGCTGGCTATTCAAATGGACTTAAAACGACAGTCTGCATGCTAGAATGCTTACTTTTAAATTAAAAATCCGCTATGCCGATTAATTTTGACGAGCTGTGTGCGTGTATACAGGGAGATGTAAGCCCTTCGAAAGCAAATAATCATTAGCAGAGAGGGCTCCTGGTTCCTTCTCATGTTTCTGATGATGAATCCGCGACGATGTCAAAATGTCAGGCGAATAAACGTATTGTCCCAGCGATTGAATTTTTTTCCTCACAAATAATCATTGCTGGTTGCTTTAACTGCCCCCCCCCGCAGCTAGTTGGGTGTGCTAAATATTCTGGGGTTGATATCTATCAGCCGACTGGCTGCCGCCGGTCCATGCCCATTTAGGATACCCAACCAATCGTCACGTCCAGCTACATCTCTACGGGTAGGGATCAGAAGTTGGGAGAAAGTACTCAATTCTGTGTTTTTGTTCAGAAGGACAGATGGGCAGGTAGTAGTGCCGGCAAAGACAAGGGAGAATGGAATGGCCGTTTCTGACTTATTAGCCGTCGTCAGTCAGCCAGTCATACCCAGACCCTAGTAGTGCCCCATTTCAGCCTCAAACGCGCGATCTTTTTAATCAGATTTAAACGCCCTCAGCATTGAGTTCGTTATCTAACCGGTTTAGGTAAGGGGCTATTGACACTCGTTGATGAACGTTCATCTGACCGCTAACGGGCCTCATCTCTCCCGCTCTGCTTTAGGTCTTGCCAGAGGTCCTGACAACCGTAGCAGCTCGAGGCTGGGGTGGAGCACCACTTGAGTCTGGGTATGACTGACTGACTGACGACGGCTAATAAGCCAGAAATGGCCCTTCGAGTCTCCCTTGTCTTTGACGGCAATGCGATTTGCCTATACTACCAGCCTTTACGGCTTCTAAGGTCCCTGGCGAGGTCAAAGGCAGAGCGAAAATTCATCAACGAGGCTGATATCTATCAGAAAACCGGACGAGCGGAAGTCAGCCCAGTGTATTTTTCGACTGCGACCCTCCCTCAGTCTTGAAACTATTGACATTCCGCTCAATGAGGTATCCTCTTTCCGAAACCTTGGTGTTACTCTGGCATCCAATCTTACATTTGCTTTTCCTATAGAAGCCCTTTTATCAAAATCCATAAACTTTATATTATATCCGCCGCTTGCGTCCATATCGCACATCACAAACCCTAATCTGGCGTTATAGATGCCTGCATTCTTCCCCTCATGCTCTACTGCTCTCCGGTTATTTTTCCAGCTTTACTTAAAAAAGACCTGGTCATTCTTGAAGTGCTCTTTTCAGCTGTCGGTGCTTCTGATGTCTTTTTTAGCTAACATTATAGTACGGCGCCACTTTAAAACGGTCAAGCATTTGCCAATACAAGCGAACATTGCCTGATCGCATCCTTTGTCATGTTGGTCACCCTCTCCACTCTGAACTAGTGACTGCGAAGTCTTCCCATACAATGTGCCGACGCTTCTGTCATATGTCTTACCGTACATCGGCATATCAGCACTCTGTACTCCCATTCCCGGCACGCTACCTCCCGTGTGACGAAACATAAATAGAGAAGTCGAAAGCCGACCTGTCTCCATAGTAGATGGATATCGTGTAAAAATTTAACTTGGAGTATTCTGTGCCCTTTTACCTTTGACCTTTTACCGTGACCCCGTATTTACCTTATCCCTTGCTCTCCATGAATGGAGCCATTTTTGCTGAAGCTAAAGGATATTCCATTCTAAATATATCATTCCTCTCTCTCTCTCTTGCCACCGGTCTAAGTCCAGATAATCGCAACGTTAAGCTGCATCTCTATGGGTAGGAATCAGGTTTGGGGTGAATGAAGTCAATTTTGCCTGTTCGTTGAGAAAGACAGATCGCTTGTGCAGCAAAACCATACATCCCTTTGATTGTTGTTTTGGATTGTTGCTGCTTTTTTGTCCGGCCGCTGCCTGTGCAAAGTAGGTGGAGTTGATTTATTCGACCAGATGTAACTGAGAGACGGCAACAAGTGTAGGTTAGGGGGTACGACTTCCTGGATTGCAACAGATTGAGAGAGAGAGAGAGAAGGAGGAGGAATGCTATATTTAGAATGGAAAATCCTAAACTTTCAGCAAAAATGGCCCCATTTACGGAGAGCAAAGCATAAGGTAAATAAGAGGTCATGGTAAAAGGTCACAGGTAAAGGGTCATGTATTACTCAAAATTAAAGTTTTACACAATATCCACATCTAATATGGAGACTGGTCAGCTTTCAACTTCTCAATTTCCGCTTCTTCACACATGAGGTAGTGTGCTAGGAATAGGGGTACAGAGTGCTGATATGCCGATGTACGGCAAGACATATGACGGAAGCCTCGGCGCATTTTACGCAGCCATTAGTTCAGAGTGGAGAGGGTGAATGACCTCATTAAGAATACGATCTGCAAATTGCTTGACCGTTTTAAAGTGGCGTTGTACGATAAGGTCAGCTTAAAAAACATAGGACACACCGGCAGCTGAAGAGAGCATTGGGAGGACACTTTTAAAAGTGACCAGGTCTTTTTAAGTAAAGCTAGAAAATGACTGTAGAGCAGTAAAGAATGAGGGGGAGAATACAGGCATCTACCAAACGCCAGATTAGGGCTTGTGGTGTGTGATATAAAGGCAAGCGGCGCAATTAATATGAAAGTTTATGGATTTTGATAAAAGCTCCTGATTAAAGTTCCTGATCAAGGCTCCTGATCAAGGCTCCTGACGTTGAGAAGTGGTTGGCCGGTGATGCCAGACAGGGAGTGAACTGTCACTGAGCGTCAACAACTTCCCTGCAGTAAGAAGAAGAAGAGAATCTTGCTTTATCTACGAAAAAAACATCATAAATTTTCAGCGAAAAAAAATGGCTCCATTCACGGAGGTGAAGTAATGAGTTATGGTAAGAGGTAAAAGAACATGTAATACTCACAAGTCAAGTTTTACACAATATCCACATCTAATATGGAGACTGGTCAGTTTTCAACTTCTCAATTTCCGCTTCTTCACACATGAGGTAGCGTGCTAGGGGTGGGAGTACAGAGGGCTGATATGCCGATGTACGGCAAGACATATGACGGAAGCCTCGGCGCATTGTACGCGGAGACTTCGCAGCCATTAGTTCAGAGTGGAGAGGGTGAGCAACCTCACTAAGGATGCGATCAGCAAATTGCTTAACCGTTTTAAAATGTCGTTGTACGATAAGGTCAGCTTAAAAAACATAGGAAACACCGGCAGCTGAAGAGAGCATTTGGAGGACACGTTTAAAAGTGACCAGGTCTTTTT
>JAYGXS010001238.1:0-15099 GCA_036362985.1 Ligula intestinalis
TTTGGTATTTCGGCTCCACTAATAATAGGGGTTTAGGCATTGTGTAGCAGTGTATGCAGTCTGCAAAGGTTGATGAAATAAGTGCAGCAAGTTGTAAACGTTATTCGAATATGTTAACAACAGCCACTGCATAGCTAATGAGTACGGCGTAAAACAATGGCATAACACATACCATGGAATTTACCATGTCCACATGACTTTTCCAGTATGACCAAGACTTAAAAATATAGCTTTTATTGTTGAATGTTACTGGTGGAGAAAGGTGGAGATCCTATACGTAAGAAAACAATTCCGAGAACAGTTACCATGTCATCAGATGACAGACAGAAACTAGAAAGAATCCAGCGAAGGTTTAATAGATTTTTGTGTCAACGCGATGACGCCCGAGACTCCTATGCAATATTGTACAAAAGATATGGTCTTAAACCCCTCTGACAAAGGAAACTCCAAACTGGTTTAACTTTCCTATTTAAAGTTACACATAATCATAACATCCTACACAATAATATGTTAACAAATCAAAACGGTTCACCTCCCACCAGAAACAACCAGCATACAATTCATAACGCTAAAGCTAGGACGGCCCAGCGATTACATTTCTACACCATAATATATGTGATCATATGGAATGCCCTACCCAACGATATTCGCAAAAGCCACAGTTTAGTCGAATTTAGAATAAAGGCCAAGCAGTTCTTCTCAAATGATATAACGCATATATTTTTGAACAAAATAGGACACTTTGCTAACCAGTTCTGTGACATACAATTCGGACCAAAAGGGATCTAACGGTCCAGGAGAGTTCCCGCACATTTTGGGGAAAACTGGCCACTGCTGGAGGCTTTCCAGACGACGCTTTCCAACGTTGATCAAATCAAAGCTTAAGCAAAATTGTGCAATGCCTCCTTTTCCAATCCTTAAAAATAAAAAATAAAAAAACTAAGAAAAAATTATCTTTTCCAATATTTTTCGACTAACAATGTTAGTCTCAATATTTATAAAAAAACTATTATGAAATAAAATAATTTTCTCTACAACTATACTAAATTATATATTGTTTCCTCTTTTAATGTATCAGCAGTATAAATGCTAATCATGTAAACCTCAATCTTACTTAGATCCCTAGTAGCATTTCGCTAGCGTCATGCGCTTCAGCAGTAGACGTAAAAGGTGAACATATCTGTGCTCTACATGATTGGCTGATCGTTAATGCTTCTCCCTCCATGCGTACGCGTGTTACTAATACGCGCGCACAATTTCATGTCGCTGTCTGCCTTGCCGTTAACTGTAGTGTGCGCTGATTGGTTTAATATGAATGTCAGCGCCTGTGGGTGTACGCATAGGCGTGCCCAGTGGTTACATGGACGCACCATCTACTTGAGCGCTGATTGTAGGCTTTTGCTTGTACGGTGTTTCCCGCCCAACGCATGTGCAGTGGTTCCCTTTGTGCTCGCGTACACTTCACCCCACCAAGTTTTGGGCATATGCATACGTCTACGGTCCTTCCCCCTCACCCACTGGCGCTGCCCACCCCCAGGTAACTGCGTGTTTAGCGTAGCTGGCCGGCCGGCACGACGAGTTATGCTGCCCCCCCCCCCCTTCACCTGCACAGCCCTTCCCCGCGTGAACGTCCCTCCCCTCCCCTCCCACAAGCACATGACATAGACGAAATGACATTTTTCCAAACGACTACGACTTAGAGATTGTAGAAATCAATGCAGCCGGTCCCACGATCAAAAGCTGTTTCGTCCGTTCTCACCGCCGGGCCTCCTAAAAAAATCACTATCACCAAATCTGACCCGCATTCGGACCATATGATGGATGGTTGCACTCGCCAAGCCTTATCGACCTCTTCGCGCGGGCCTGGGTGCGCGCACCAGCGAGCGCGAAATAAGGGGGGGACGGGTGAGTGAAGTTAGTGGTAGGGGGAGAGTGGCGTTCGCGCGGCCAGGTACCGGTTTAGTTGACTGAGAGGCGTGACCAGGTGTTCGTCGTGGCCCAAGCAGCGCGTTTCATGAGAACGGACCGTTACTTTCTGCTGAAAACGGGTGCGCGCACTCTGACGCCAAACGAGGGCTGCGCAAAGGGGGAGGGTGGTTGGAAAAACTCTTAGCAAGCGCCCACGCATTCGGTGCGTACGTTCACCTGGGGACACAGAACAGCGGGGTAGTGAATTATTGGACATTCTGGTGACAGTCCGTAGCGATCGCTAGCGATTTGTTACATGGGATATTCGAGAAAAGAAAGGCCAAGTGTCTTCTGCTGATGCACTTGAATGACGATGGTGCTGTGAAGCTGCCTCGACCCACCTCAGACATCTGCAACGTCCCATCTAATTATCAAACTCCTGCCAAAGGACAACAATTGTGATCTCCGTAGCGAGCACACCCTTATATACGGAAGATGCGTGTCCAAGGCTGATTTTATTTGCCTTCAAACTGACCGCGGCTAAGTCCACCTCAGTTAAACGACATGACAGCTTTCCCAGACCCCAAGTATTCTTACTATAAAACTGTGATACAAACAGTGTATTGTTATGATATTTCACGTTTTTCTTGTATTGCGCCTTGGAAGTCAGGTTTTTTCACTTGGAACAAACTCCTTTTATCGCATACTATTGACCTAGCAGAAGACCAAAAAAATTCAATCGTCACTGCGAAAGAAGGGGTTTCAGTTTGGTTTTTTCCTGCTTTTCGGATTTTTTGACGGTACCAAATATGTGCTTTTCAAATAAACCTCATTATTAAGTATAGAAAGGCAGCAACCAAAAATTAGGACAATCAGGCTGATCTGATTAACCCATAACGATGAAGTATAATTTCGACTGTGGTTCTTTGTGCACACGAAACATTTAATCCACAGTTATCAACCATTCGCATGCAGATATATTGCAATTTCCTTGTATATAGTGTCTATTCTTCTTGTCAACCGGAATGTGCTTCTTTGTTCGCTGAGGTTTTGGATCTGATTTTTAATTCGACAGAAAGTTAAAGTTGTGGTTGTATGTGTTCGCTATGGGATGGTCAATGTCTCTACACATTCTGGTGGGCGCAGGGAATTTTTGATTCTATCACCATAATTCGTGGTCTTTAAATCTTGAGAAAGTTGAGAAAATTATACATATTATACTGTATTCTCAACTGTTAAACCACTACTCTTTGGTCAGATTTTGTGTGCGGTGCTGAGCAAAGAAGGTTAAGCTACCATATAACCTTACAGATATACCGATTATCAGTGAACATGTCAGGTCAAGCACTGGCAAGATACCGGCGAAATACGCATGCAAGTCTTTTTTTCCCTAGTGCCTCAGACGCGGTATGTTTTATCGCCTATGTATGCAATTTCAGTCAGACTGATAAACATATGTGCATATTACGCAATTGTCTATCTGGTTCAGCTTACCTTTACACCAAGAATGTTAAGTTATGCGCGTTTCACAGTGTATCTTACTTTCAAATCCCTAATTAAAATAATTTTCACTATAGAAATTATAACATCTGCAGGCTTCTATCATATAAGTGTTCAATGGGTTTCACACGAACACTAGAACTCAGCTCAGCTGATGCATTTTCGTTCAATTTTCGGAATGCAACCGTAAATATGTATGCATCTGTCCGATAACGAATTGAAACTTATTGCAGTAAAGGCCACCGGCTTTATGAAGCGTGTTAACCAATGTCAGAATACTGCATTAAGGAATCGTAAAACTTACTCAATGGTTCTGTCGATAATGCTTTCAGGACAACTACACTGACTCCGCAATCATGACCACTTAGCTGCATGTTTTCAGTCCTGAACGCTATGGAGTACCATGTGCTTGAATTCACATCACTCAATTGGTTCCACTCGACGTTGTTTCTGACTTGACCTCCTCATTTGCATGCCACATTCTAGCTGTAACGTTGTAGAAATTTACTTCACCGTGTGGTTGTTCTTGAGCCCACCAAGAAATCATGATTGAATTGGAACTGAGGTTAATAAATTGCATTCCTGTGACCACTTAACTGGCTGCGAATAGGAGAGCTAGAGTGTTCATATTATACCGTATGTCACTCGTAGCACAACGGCGCGTTGTAGAACTTCAGACGTTAGCACCAACACCTCATGCTCTGGCATATTTTATCTGTTACAAGCTCCACAACTATATATGACATGTCCTCATACGTTTAAGCACACTTCAAATATAGTCTGTGCATTTGATTCTGCCTTGTGAAACATTAGGCAAAGACAAATTATAAAACTGTTTTCAATCTCAATCCTTGACGATAGTGGTACATAAATGTAAGTATTTTTGCAGACCTTGCTCAGCTATACCAAAATTTTAAAAATAAAATCTGCTGTCCGTGAATTTTCGTCGGTCGTGCCAAGAACCATGGATACAATGTTTAAGGAGCAGACCAAGGACATTCAGCAATCGACAGATCACAGTAGGTCTTACTGGCATGTATCAAATTACCTACGTAATTCCCCCACAAATGGACAACGACAATTTTGGAGTATTCTTGAGCAGGCTTCTCTAGGCAACAGTAAACTACGCAAATGTTTGGAAAATTTACGAATTATATTTTTACAGATACTATAAAGTGACTTTATGCAGAATGGTAATTAATGCCGGAGGAAGGTATTGAAACGAAGTGCCAAAGTGTACCCAGCGGCAGTGCAGGTACAACGTTTGTAACTGCTTCACCGTCTCCATCGTACAATTTTCTAACTGAGATCGGCTGGCTTATCGTCCGGACTGATATGTTTTACGTTGTGAAAGAAATCAAATAATGAGATTTTGCACTAGTCACCAAAACGTCTCTTTCCTATTTTGCTTGTTTTGCCAGATTAATAATTTCAGCGTAGTAGGATCTATTTTCACAATGCGGTGTCTCCGAGATCCTCCATTGAGCATTGATAGTTTAACTTCACAAATCAGAAAAAAAATTACACCTCGTACATTTTGACCGGCTCCGAATAAAAGAATGAGAAAATATGCCTGATCACATGTGCAGCATAAAGTGCATTGCCAATAACATAGGGTATATGCCCAGTTTTCTGAATCCGTCTTTCACCAGCTGACAACATGTTAATAATAATAATAATTTGTATATTTAAGGCCCAAGGGGCCCTGTCGTTACAAACTTAGTGCTATCGTGAAAATAAAAATAATAATGATAAGCAGTGAACTCTTATAAATAATTGTCATCGGCAGTAAAAAAAAACTCCTAGCTCGGTGGATGAGTTCAGCGGGCCACCGAGTTCAAAAAAAGTTTAGGAGAAAAAACTGCCTTAATAGGTAAAAGGGTTTGATGTGGTTAGTTTGGGACCTGATGTTGAGGGTTCGGGACGTTTATGGTCATGGGAAAAAATAATATATCGTTGAGTTAGGAAGGGGTCATCCGGAAGGCAGGAGAAGGCAGTAGAAGTCAAGGCAACGTCATCGAGTTGCGACCCACCAGATTCCAGAGCCAATCGCGAAGACCACAACGAAGGTTGCAAAAACGGAGAAGAATTCGCAGCCCTTGGAAGTGATGCTTGACTCTGCAGAGGGAAATGCTAACATATTTAGAAACCATTTTAGTATCCTGGGAAGAGCTTCCAATGCCAGGAGGACCCTTTTCAAAATCTACAATTTGCATGTTTGGAAAGGAAACAGACAGTAACGACTTTATTTCCTCTAAATTTAAATACTTATATAATTTTCCTTTAAAAATCGACAGTGTAGAAGACAGTCTAATATCGAGAGGAAGGTTGTTCCAAATAAAATCATATTTGGAGGTAAAAAAGCGAGAACGGTTAGATGTGGAGCTACGGGGTGGTAAAATTATCATGGAAGAGTTACGAGTGGCGTAAGGTCGGTCAACTGGAAGGAGAGCGTTAATTTGTGGGAGATTAGGACTATTGTTAACGCGAAAAAGAAAGCATAGACCACCTTCGAGTCTTCTTATCCAAAGAAATTTCATGTTTGCTAATTGACATCTATCTGTATAACACATACCAGACCCAGAAACAGAAAATATTTTACGAGTGAAAACTCGCTGAACCTTTTCAATCTTACTACGGTCATGCTGGGTCATGAGGCCAAAAAACGGGCAGCAGTATTCTAGTATAGGAAGAACAAACATGCGGTATAGTTTTAACTTCATTTCTGGAAGGAAAAGTTATGCGATATAAACCCACATATCTGTGCGGCCTTGGCAGAAATTCGATCTGCATGAGGTGATAATGCAAGCTTATTCGTGTAAGTAAGACCCAAATCCTTTATCGTAGATCTTTCTAACAGTGGACTATTTTGGAAGATAATGGGTCCAGGAAGCCTTGCGGGACCAAAACTCAAGAAACTACATTTCGATGGAGAAAACTCCATCTGCCATGTTGCGCTCCAACTTGAGAGAGTACGCAAGTCTGCGTTAACTTTATCAACACAAGTACTGGCCGTGTCCTTAGAAAATGAGTAAATACACTTAAGGTCATCAGCATAAATGAAATTTTGCGAATTATTTAGCATTGTTGAAATTTCATTTATGTAAAGAATGAAAAGGAGGGGACCTAAAACCGTGCCTTGTAATACACCACTCGTTATCGTCTGAGGCATCGAGTAGCTATTGCCTACTAAGACCTTCTGGCTGCGGTTAGACAAGTAGGAGGCAATGAAATCGAGGAGGGGAGGCCTGATGCCTAGGGCTTCCAGTTTCACTAAAAGGCGCCTATGAGGCACCTTGTCAAAAGCTTTACTAAGGTCAAAGTAAATCACGATGACTGATTGCTGTTCATTACGAAGTGAAGTAACCAGGTTAAGGAATGCTAAGTGGCAGGTTTCGCATGATCTTCCAGGTAGAAATCCATGCTGTGAGGCACTTAATAGTTTATTTTCTACACAAAAATCGAGAATTTGATTAAAAATGATCTTTTCCAGAAGTTTAGCTAGGGCCGGGGTTTTATGAACGCCTCGGTAGTTATTTACGTCTGAACGAGATCCTGACTTGAAGACTGGAAGAATAATAGATGTCTTCTATGAGTCAGGAAAGAAACCGTTTAGAAGATAAGCTGAGAATAGATAACTTAGCAATCGGGGGAAGCTGAATACTCTCTTGATAATTGAATTTGGAAGGCCGTCAGTTCCCGAGGAGTGCGAGTTTTTTAGACGGATAATGTGCTTACGAATTACTTCTATGGAGAAATCTATGGTACTGATAGTATTGACTGAGCATGGCTGAAAAGACGGGACCGGTGCAGATTCCGTCGTAAGGTGTTTTGCAAAGAACGCATTGAACAGTTCAGCCTTCTCAGACTCATCTTGCACAAAGTTTTTATTTTCATTCAGTAAGGGGGGGGATTTCGTGACCTCGTTTAGCGGAGGACCGACGGCGGAACAGTTGGGCAATCGATTTTGCAGAGTTTAACTCGCTGAGTGCGCAAGATTCCCTATGTTTGTCACGTGTAAGACGAATCTTAGACGCTAATTCGAAAATCTCTGCAATTCTAAGGTGCACCGATATTGAACTAGTAGACTGGTCTTTCAACTGTCTTTGCAATTTCTTCAGCCTAGACATAAGAAAATGAGGAACGGTGGGGTCCGAATTATAAGGCTTAACAATTTTGATCGGTACAAATTCCAAAATGTTATTTGAAATTGCCGTCATTAAGTCACCGAGAATTGTTACACTGTTCGTGGAGGAAAGCTCCAGCCAGTCTAGTGAGTCCATAAAGTTGTTAATTAAATTAATATCAGCTAGGTCAAACGCACGGTAGGTACGAGTGGTGCTAGCCTTTTTCGTAGAAGCAAGCGGAAGGCAACAATGGATCAAAGTATGGTCACTTGGGAAGAGGTTCTGATTGTAGTCAACAAAATGGGGAAAATGTCATTAGTGAACATTAAATCTAAAATATGCTGATCCCTTGTTGGGAAACAGACCAACTGAGACCAGTTTGAAAAATTGATGGTATCTAGGAAGGGCTGAAATCTGGATGGACAACAGTTCAATGACCAATCAATTTCGGGAAAGTTGAAATCCCCTGCGATAACTTTAGCATCAAAGGCGGACTCCGAAATCAGCCTAAATATTTCGCAAAGCTTTTCATCATCTTCCGATGATGAGTTAGGTGGACTATAAATGCATCCAATAATCGCCTTTTGACGGGGAGACAGGATAATGGATGCAAAGCAGTAATTGCCCGAGAATGACTCAGCATCTAGGTTGAAGGGGAATGCTTTAAAATAGCTTTAATATAGAGAAGACAACCGCCACCACGTTTACTAGGGCGGTCTTGACGGTAGAAATCATACTCGTCTATTATGAGTAAAGAATCAGAAATTACTGGATGGGTCCACGACTCTGTAATGCATATAACATCTGGCTTCAGCTCGAACGCAATAGCTCTAAGCTGAGCCATCTTATTTAAAACAGATCTTGCATTAAGCAGGATGATATCTAGTGAAGCTTGAGCAATCGAACTAGGGTTATCTTTATTTAGTAATAAAAATTTGGAGGTGGGTAATTTGGTTGGAATTTTGGAGAATAGCCATCGACTGGAGCAGGACAATTAACATAAGAAAGCTGAGGGGGATAGCTGAAAGCTGCAGGTAGACAGCTCTGTGAGATCGATGAGCCATAGGGATACGTGACGTGGTGAGTTTGCTGATAGTTACCGGGAAATTGGGAAAACCAAGACGGGAAAGACGGGAAAGAGAGGCTGGAGGGCGAGGTAAGGTAACTATGAGGATTAAGCGGTGGAAAGTCTGGCCCAGTATGATACTTGTGATAAGTAGGGTAACTTATATGTTTGTTAGCTTCCTGTTGTAAAGGCTTAGTTAGTGTTTGGGGAGGCTGCATGCTCGCGGTTGAGTTCCGGATCCCACCCTTTCGACGACCTAAATTGGGTGCTTTAATAGAAGGTTGATGATTCCGTTAACTGAACTCGGTTTCTCCCATATAAAAAACAGGCCTACTTAAGTGTGGCTTTCCCTTTTTGCTTCCGTTAAAAATACAACAATATTTTGGACCAAAATATACGGAACGGGCAGTTCCGAAAAAAGCCAGTTTTCATACCCTTTGAGGATGCCTATATTTCAAAACTGGTGTTGCGAAGTCTATGTTGCACCATTGAAGAAACATATGATGCAGCTGAACAAGTGTATCTTACTCGCATTAAAATTTTTCCAGTTAATGTTACAAAGTATGCCTTGACTTTGAAAGCGATACCCAACTGTGTCCATTAATTCTTGTAGGCTCACGGTAGTAAGTATATTGGCCGCATACAAAGGTGACCAGACCCACTGGAACTTTATCTCGTTTGTTTTTAAAACAAGGAAGCAATGTGCCATGGTCCTCTTTTACAAAAAAACTTGCTGTACAGTGCTCTCTTTGTTGAATTTAACACATATTTCCGATTTCTTGTAAGAGCACAAACCCATTGGACAAGAGTCAAGAGTCAGAGCCTGTCGCTAATCTGCCCCTGCCCTTGTTATGGCATGCCTATATTTGTTTCATATGCTAGTTTCCAAAAATGTGTATAATTGGTTAAGACATATGTTTTACTTTCCTCGAAAGGCGTTGAAAAGCAAAAAAATGAAAAGGACGCTTAACAAACGATTGGGCCACTTTGCATGCCCCGAAGTCGCTGGCCGAATTCGGAGGGATTCGCAGACTGTAGGTCTCCCTTTAGGCCGCAGTGCATCCGCAAAATGGCGTTCTTCGGTGTCTGGTATAAGAATTCCAAGGGAACTATTGGGGAAATTAGTAAACGGTGGGGTTATTCTGAGGACACAAGGTTGTCAATGTGGTATCACGCAACAGCATTAACGTGAGCAAAGCAAGTTTTTTTCAGTAAATATTTTCGTCGATGTTACAAACAGGGTATAAAGCCTATACCATATGAAATATACGCTAATTTCGTAGTTAACGGTGAAAATTTCGTGGTTAATCCTGACAGAGTTATTATCTTCCATTCAATAGTTAATATAAATATCACGTCCGTCACTCAACAAAATCCGTTTTGCCTTCATCGTCCTCCAAAATGTGCCCATTTTACGGTCAAATTTTATTTATCTACTTACTACAAACCACATAGATGAGATTAGATGTGAGAGCAGCGATAACATTTGATTTTTTCATTGAGCATCATCTGTCACACAGCATGTGACATCAAAATATGTTTTCGCCAAAGAAGGGATAAACAGAGTAAATGTGTGCGCTTTGGATGTTTTCCAAGTGCACACGTAACCTTTACAAGCCTGGCCCGTTAACCCAGACCATTCTTTAGGCTGGCGTTTTTTAAGGAACTGACTAACCGCTTCCTAAGTTAAATACTTATCTTTGTGTCCGCTTGAGAGACTGCCACGTTTTATTCAGTTTAGTACCTAAGGCAGTCTCTTCTCTTATGTTGCTTTGAGTGCCAGGAACTATTCAATATACTTTGACCACTGCACCCTTTATCGATTATTTGAAAACATTTTAACGATAATATCTCAGCAAATTTTAGTGTAAAAGGTAAATATGCAGTTGCAACCACTCCGACGTTCAAGAGGATGGTCTTCAGAATAACTTGTTCACTTGTACCAACAAATAATGCATTTTGCTGACAATGTTGCCTGTTTGAGTTTGTATGCTGTCAAATACAATCAAATTTAATGCATTATCTTCCTCGGAAATTAAAAATGCAGGATAACGGAGAACTTATTATAAAAAAAATGCATGAATATTTTGCGGTTCAACTGAGGATCGCAGACTTCATAAATGCTCAAAACTGTATGTACACAAGCAATTAATTCAAAAAGCATTTATAAATTAGTTTGTCGCAAACATTTATCGTCATTGTATTTGCTTGGTTCCACATTTCTTCAGACAATATGTCAGCCAATTTCTTGAAAGAATTGGCAAGCGAACTCTCAGAGGCCCTAGCACATACCGTTCGTTATTCATTTGAACTAGGATAACTTCCATCTGAATGGAAAATGGCAAATATTTACTCAATATACAAGGGTGGAGCCCAAAAGAAGGTCAAAAATTACCGACCCGTCAGCAAAACTTGCATTTTCTGTAAGGTGATGAAAACGATAGTTAAGAAGACGACAGTGGAGCTCTTGGAGGAGAAAAACCTACTGCCAGGGCTCCAACACGGCTTCAGAAAGAACCATTATTGACTTTTCAGTCTTCTACTCTCCACTGAGCAGTGGACTCGCACACTAGATGAAGATGGTAAGGTTGACGTCATGTATACGGACTTCAAGAAGGCATTCGACAGCGTCCCACATAAGCGTCTAATGTGTAATTTGTCAGAAATTGGCATAAAGGGAAACCTGCTGGCATGGATTACAGATTTTCTCACAAGGCGATCGCAAACTGTGTGCATCGGTGACTCAAAGTCAAACCCTACAGCCGTTCTGAGTGGCGTCCCCCAAGGCTCTGCCTTAGGGCCGCTGCTCTTCCTTATCTATATCAATGACTGTGTCAATGACCTGGGTTGCAGCGCTATCATGTTTGCCGATGACGTCTAACTCTGGAGAGTCATCAGGTCTGACACCGATAGGACAGCGCTTCAAGAGAGTCTCAATCGACTAAGCTGCTAGTCTGCTCGTTGGCTTTAAAACTTCAATATCATTAAGTCTGTGGTTTTAAGACTCCGTATTTGAAGGACTGATGAGGAGAACAATTCCTTCCAATACCTCTTCGATGGGCACCCGCTTTTAAATAAATTCCACACTTAAACCGTCTTCTCAGTGTGTAAGGGCAGCTAAACGTGCGATGCAGGTGCTGTTTGCGATTAAGAGGGAATTCATCAACATTGACAAGGAGCGCTTCAGGAAAACCTACGGAGCGTTTGTTCGGTCCCACTTGGAGTATGCTGTCCAGGCCTGGCGTCCGTGGCTCAAGAAAGATTACCTGCACCTGGAACAAGTGCAGGCGAGGAGTACGTAGCTGGTCAAGAAGCTTGGTCGTCTGCCTCATGAAGACAGACGGACCGAATTTAATCTTTTTCCTCTCAATAATAGGCAACTCCGCGGGGACCTCATACAAACCTACCGTTTTAATAGAGGGCAATACTGCGCCCAAGAATTTGATGATATCTTCGAATTGGCTTGGACTGACAATCTGCAAGGCCATCCTTTTTAACTACAGAGGAAACCGGCCCGTATCGACGTTCGACGAAACGCCTTCTCTCAGAGGGTCATTGGAGGGTGGAACGGACTCCCGTAAGATGTGGTCCACTGAGATACTGTTGACATTTTAAACGCAAACTTGATTCTCATTTGCTGAGAAACTGGGGCAGATATAATGAACAAAGTGTCAGAAGCAGAACCTTGCAACTGGCTCACACTTATCGCTGATGTTAAGCCTGCATTTGCAATTTTTACTATTGTTACGGTGGACCTATTATACGATTTTGGTTATGAATAGGGAGCTAAAGGGTGAAAGCCTTCTTCTCTTAATAAAGTGACTTACAGTGACTTATTGTTCAATCCGCTTCGCTTTTCGACAAGAGACGACAAAACTATATCAAATTAAGTTAAATAGATGTAGTTCTGCGAATCCTGCAAACAAATTTTAGGACATAATTTAACTGGATAATATGGCGTATATCTGGACTGGTTATTTTGATCAACTGAGTGGATATAATAATAAGAGTGGCTTTGGATGGGAAAACTACCCTTTTATTGAATGTTTTTGGGATAAATAGGTTTCATTTTTGTTCAATAATGATTATGTTTACATAAAATAATTCCGTATGCTATAAGGAAAGATAGCACAAATTTTTTTTTCTCATACACATTGTGCTGTGGTAGAATTCAATAAAAAGCATTTAAAGTTGGAATAATAATGAATTCCAGTAGTGGAAAAGTTTGTGCTCCTCAATCAAATGGAATAACAGCGAAGTTAAGGAATCGCATTTATTTTAAGAAACAAGCAGCGATAAAAGTTTTAAAAATAATATCTAGCTATTTTGTATTTTTTTGCAAAAAATGCGGAAACAAAATTGTACTTAGCAGATTATTGTCTTTTAACGCACAGCTGGCTCTGTGCGTTTATACATGTTCTATGTGTTAGCGCTAAGACTGCCTGTAGAAGGCCTAATTGAATCTAAGTCATGTAGAAAAAGAGTTTTTTTGTAAACCATACGTTCAATTAAGCGTATCTTAGAAACATAAGGAACAGAAAAATAATGAGTTTTTAAAACATAACCATATGGTTAAATATGTGGCCTGCGTTTTTCTGAATTTCACGTTACGTACTGATCGTGGAATCAAGCCTTGTAAGCGGAGATTAATCCATTATAAAGTGGAAGGTATGCTCTTCCATCTTCACTTAAATTTTATCGATCTTCTTCAGATAACTTAAAGAAATCGTCAAAAGTCCACAATTTGCATTTGAGATTACCTTGGAAAATTTAACATACGCTAAAGTTCGCCAGCTCAATATCCAACAAAATCACTATTTTTAAAGCGTATCTTTTATAAAAACTTTTTTATGAATTTTAGGTAAAACAATATGCGTTGTATCTAGCAGACATGGCATATACTCGAAAATATTTTTGCTCTATTGAAGTATTTGCAACTTCAACCAACGTGGCCATTTGCATAGGAAAAAATTTCCGAAAGCTGATTTGTTTCGTTAAATGCTGTTGAGTTAAATCGTATTTTGAAGCGCTTGACGTAAACTTTGAAGGGACGGCCAATTGCTTAACTTATGAATGAATACAGCGAAAAATAACGAAACGAAGAGACTTTTTCCGCGATTGTCAATGATTTTGAATCCATTTATTACCAAATAGGCAAAATATTTTGCATGGAGGCAAATCATTTGACTAAAGAAAGTGGGTGTTCCTGTTTTATGCTCAACAAACTATTAACATTTATTTTTGTAATGGATATCTATTTTTGAGGTCACCGTCATCTACGAATTATCGATAAAATTTTATTTTGCTTTACCAAACCTTAGCTCTTCTTATAGTGTTTTTAAGTACTAAATATGCCTTATATTGTTCATTAGTAGTTATAAGTTTTTGTAAATGCGTTCCCGCTGGCATGGGAGAAATAATCAACCATTTACAAATTTAGGAAATTTGCTTGCAGCACTCGCAGAACTGGAAGTACAAGTCACTATTTTTCTGAAATTCATCTGTGCGTATGAACTCTTTTCTTCTGAACAGTAGAGCACCCTCGCTGAGTTTAAAAGGACCCATAAGGTGTTTTTTGTACAGTGATATTCTTGGTCCCCCTTCTCTTAACCTGGCACACTATATCATTTACTATAATTATCTATGTGAGTGCCTGTGATGGGTCTAGACTTAGCTTCCACACACAACAGGAAGTGTGCGTTCCCTGACATTCTTAATGTGTCAACATTTAAACCATAATATTTCCAGTACAAACGATAGGATATAACGCAGCAGGCTTTTACTTAGTAACTAACTATTATGCGTATGGTCTCGTATTTATCAACAATTTCGTTAATTTATCAATTTGGGTAGAGCCTCTCCTTCACAAACAAAGCTGAATGTCAATTTGAATTCATGCCGGTCCTTAATAGTGTGCTGCTGGAATTCGTGCCATCTGAGGTTGGCAAACACTCCAATGCAGAATTCACTTTCCCTCACCTTTTTCCCAACTCTGAATATATTGAGGTGGCAGTTTAAACATCGATCCACTATTCCGTTATCTGGGCATCTAGAGATTGAATATGTTTTTAAAATAGGCGTTTATCATTCTTTTTAGACGTGAAGAACACTGGGAATCAGCCGCTCCCATCGAAATAAACTCTGCTTAAGCTGTTGCTGCACTGCTTAATCATCGGCAATTGTATTTTAAGTTTTAGAAATTTTTCGTAGGACACGGTGGTTATAGGGTTTTTCCGGGTGGGGAGTTAAAAACATAGTGGGATACGGGTATATAATTGATGGAAGACTTTTTATTTTGTTGTTTTGAGGAAGAAAATGTTCGATCTAGAGACTGTCCTAACCTTTTGTAGGAAAAACGCAACCATAAAGTTCAGTTTTCTTGAAAATAATGAAAAATAGAAAAAGTAGTTGGGGATCCTCAACTTCAAATTAATTGAGGTCCAACTGACCACTATGGAGTTATCTTCGTAAAGCCCTTTAGTTTCCATGCGGATAATA